>CAWUFW010023418.1:0-76163 GCA_963921515.1 Calotriton arnoldi
GGGAGACCTATGGCTATATATACAGCACATCTTGCTTAGGAAGGGAGAGGAGACCGTGACTTCCCGGCTGACACACTGGCCAGAGACGCTGAGGTTCCTGCATGCAGATGCTCCAGCTAGCAGTGGTCTAGCATCCCTCGCGGGGTGTCCAACTCGAGACCAGGATGGGGTCCCACATTCTCTAACTCTCAGGTAATGGGGTTGACTAGATCCTAGAGGGATTCTTGGCATGACACCTACACAGATGCTAGGTACATTTAGGTACATCTAGTTAGGGAGGCATCGTAGGAGTACGCACTTTTTATCATGTGTTTTAGGTACATGTGTATATTCATGATTTCTGCAAGATGGTAGAACTAAACCATCCCTTTACTTTTGTAATATTGCTATTCATATATCTCTGCTACTGTCTAATGGTTGTTGCAGCTCATCTATTCTACACTAGAATAACAACTGTTCAATAAATCCTTATTGACAAACACCCATTATGGTTATTCTGTGTATCTCTGAGAGAAACTAAGGGGCAGATTTACAAGCCCCTTGCGCCACTTTTGCGTCATTTTTAACATGGGAAAAATGACGCAAAAGTGGCGCAAGGGGCTTGTAAATCTGCCCCTAAGTGAGCATGAGTGACTGAGCGAAAGGTAGTATTGTTTCCACGATCCTGGGGGATCAGGGTTGTCATGTTCTGAGGTTGCCAGAATCTATTCTCTCCGTGATAAGAGGAGATTATAGTGGCACTGTGAGCTAGCTAATATCGACAGGCTAACGTATCTGGTGGGGGTGCACGGAATCAGTCTGCCACCAGTCCCACAGTTTATGTTATCCAAATGCGCAGATCCTGTATAGGTTATATAGGAACTACACGACGAAGTGATAATCAGTGCGGTGCGGAGCGAACTGAAATATTCAGCGATGAGAAGCACACTGGGCGGCGCATTCTTTGAAGGGCTGACACAAACATCTGTGAGGAGACATCGGTGATGGGCACACTGCCTGTTATATGTTGGTAACTGACAGCATTTTGAACTTGTACTTGCAGCTTTTATACTTTCTGTTAGTTATTCCGGTGACAGGCACACCTTTGTCTGTTACTGTTCTGTCGGTTTCACGCTGACAATAAGGTGTCATATTTAGTATTGTGTTGGTGTATTCTTTTAGGATTATACTTGGCAATACACTCTGCAAAGGCATCACAGTCCATTCCTCCTACATTTCTACAGGAACCAGGTCCGACTTGCATGGAGTGGGAGGACTGGAAGGAGTCCTTTATGACTTACCTAGAGGCCATCGGCGAAGATGTATACGTAGCAAATAGATACTTGGCAATCCTCAAACACAGTTTAGGTGTGGAGGGTAGAAGGGTGTTAAAAACGTTACCTCAACCACTTTTGGGGAGAGGAAATACTGATGTGGGGTCAGAGGAAGAAGAAGTTGTAAATGAGAGGAGAGTGCAATAGCAGCATTGGCAGAAAACTATGGGAAACATTTGAGTATAGTGGTGAAAAGGCACAAATGTTTCTCTTGTGCCCAAGTTCAAGGGGAAAATATTGAACAATATGTAGCAGCCTTGAGGAGGTTAGCAGTTACTTGCAAATTTAAAGAACTCAGAGATGAGCTCATTAGAGATCAGTTAATAAATAGAACTAACATCTTAAAGAGACAAGAAAAGTTATTAGATTTAAAAGATCCTACGTTGGATAAATCTTTAGAAGTAGCCAGACACATTGAAAACACCTCTCAATATGTGAAGGAATTGGCGGTTCCAGGATCTAAGAATGATCCAGATGTGCACAAAGTATGTGAAGTGAATGCCACTAGGAAAAATGTACGCATAGTTGGGGAAGGAAACAAGAGTAGAAACAAGAAACAGGAGGGTGGCTATAAAAAGTTATGTTTCAGGTGTGGGAGCAATAGGCACACAGCCGAGGTCAGCCATTGTCACGCTACCAAGAGTAAATGTTTCAAATGTAAAAAACAAGGGCATTTTTCTAGGGTATGCAAAATGGATGAATTTTCCAGAGTAAAACAATCTGTAAATGTGGTAAAGAATCCTGAAATGTCAAACTCGGAAGATGAAACAAATTTTAAGAATGAAGCAGATGTGAAAGTGCTAGTTGTTAGCAATGTTGATGCTCAGCTTCAACACCCAGACAGCCCCAACTAAGATCGATGCACCAGACCCGCCGCACACCATCGACCACGACCCCCTGCCAGCCTGGGCCAGCGTGAACATCGAGGACACCATCAAGACCATGAGCACAATACACTCCGGCTCCCCGTCAGACCCTTTCCCGCACCACATCTTCAACAAAGCCAGCAGCTCCATCGCACCCCACCTGTGCAACGTCATCAATCTCTCCTTCGAGACCGCGACCTTCCCAGAGAGCTGGAAACACGCAGAGATCAACGCCCTACTGAAAAAACCCAAGGCGGACCCGAGAGACCTCAAGAACTTCCGGCCCATCTCCCTGCTTCCGTTCCCAGCCAAGGTCATCGAGAAGATCGTCAACAAACAGCTAACCCGATACCTCGAAGAAAACAGCATCCTGGACCCATCCCAATCGGGGTTCCGCAGCAACCACAGCACTGAGACTGCCCTCATCGCCGCCACCGACGACATCAGGATCCTGCTGGACAACGGTGAGACCGCAGCCCTCATCCTGCTGGACCTCTCCGCCGCCTTCGACACTGTCTGCCACCGCACTCTACGCGCACGCCTCCACGACACAGGGATCTGAGACAAGGCCCTGGAATGGGCCACCTCCTTCCTCGCCAGCAGAACCCAGAGAGTCCGCCTCCCACCATTCCGATCCGAAGCCTCCGAGATCATCTGCGGCGTACCCCAGGGATCGTCCCTCAGCCCAACACTGTTCAACATCTACATGGCCCCGCTCGCACGCATCGCCAGACAGCACGACCTCAACATAATCTCCTACGCTGATGACACTCAACTGATCCTCTCCCTCACCAAGGACCCCTCGCCGCCAAATCCAACCTCCATGAAGGAATGAAGGCCGTCGCCGATTGGATGAAGATCAGCCGACTAAAACTGAACACGGAGAAGACAGAGGTCCTCATCCTCGGCTCCAACCCCTCAGCCTGGGACGACTCCTGGTGGCCAACGACGCTGGGAGCAGCCCCGACACCCACCGACCATGCATGCAACCTGGGAGTCATCCTCGACTCAACGCTCTCCATGGCCAAGCAAGTCAACGCAGTCTCATCCTCCTGCTTCAACACCCTCTGCATGCTTCGCAAGATCTACAGGTGGATCCCGACAGACACAAGAAGAACAGTCACCCAGGCCCTCGTCAGTAGCAGACTTGACTATGGGAACGCCCTCTACGCGGGAGCCCCGGCCAAGCTCATCAAGCGACTGCAACGCATACAAAACGCCTCCGCACGCCTGATCCTCGATGTACCACGCCACAGCCACATCACCCCCCACCTGAGGAACCTGCACTGGCTCCCCGTCGACAGGAGAATCTCCTTCAAACTCCTCATCCACGCACACAAGGCACTCCACAAGACTGGCCCAGCCTACCTCAACAGACGACTCCTCTTCTACGTCCCCAACCGCCAACTCCGCTCCGCCGACCTCTCCCTCGCCACCGTCCCTCGCATTCGAAGAACTACCACCGGCGGCAGATCCTTCTCCCACCTCGCCGCCAAGACCTGGAACACCCTTCCACTAAGCCTACGACAGACCCAAGCCCTGCTGACCTTCAGGAGGCTACTCAAGACCTGGTTGTTCGACCAGTAGCAGCACCCCCCCCCCCTTTTTTCCCTAGCGCCTTGAGACCCTCGCGGGTAAGTAGTGCGCTTTACAAATTCTGTGATTGATTGATTGATGTAAAGAGGTTAGCAATGAATATAGTCCCCCCAAATGCATTGTATGTATCAACGACAGAAATGTGCATATATGGGCAGATTCCTGTTCACCTTCTATGCTTATTGATAAATAAATTTGGGAAAGTTTAGGTGCTGAAAAATTGAACCCTGCTGATGTAGAACCAGAGGGTTATTGTGGCAAAAGGTACCCATTTTAGGATATTTCTGTGCCAATTTGAAATTCCAAAACAGAAAAACACTTGCTAAAATATATGTGATTGAAAAGGGAAGATCTTTATTAGGTTGGAGGGAACAAAAAGGTTTGGGAATAATTCTTAACCCCAACCATCCTCTACAGGAATTGTTAACGGAATCTCAAGCTAGAAATGAATGGGTCACAAGGTTCCCCAATCTTTTTAGGAAAGAATTGGGATGTCTTAAAAAAAGTGAACATCGCATCGTTCTTACGAAGGATGTTAGACCCAAAGTGCACAAAGTACGAAATGTTCCTATGGCACCAAGAGATCTATTGAAGAAAGAGTTGCAAAGGTTGTGTAAGGAGGGTGTAATAGAGCCAATAGAGGCTTCCGAATGGTTAAGTCTATTGTGATCGTGCACAAATCCAAAGGAAGCATCCGCATGTGTGTGGACTTGAGAAATTTGAATGAGTGCATTTGGATAGATCGGCATCCCCTGCCCCCTATAAACAGGATGCTGGCCAGTGTGGCTGGAGGAAAATGTTTTACCACGTTGGATTTATCCAGCGTTTATCAGCAGGTGCTATTGCAGCCGGAATCAAGACATTTGGCATCCTTCATTACACCTGAGGGAGCTTTCCAATTTATTCACATGCCCTTTGGACTGGCTTCTGTGTCAGCCGTATTCCAGAGGGTAATGCAAGGTGTTCTGAAGGATTTGTCTAATGTGTTGGTATTTCAAGACGATGTATTGATTTGGGGAAAGGACAAGAATCAACAGGACAAGATTCTGAGGGAGGTGCTAGCAAGGTTGGAAGAAGCCGGGCTCACTATTTAGCATGTTGGTGGGGGGTGCAGCAGTCTTGTATTTTTGTGTGGGGCACGCATTCTGAACTTCATACTGATCACAGGCCATTAATGGATATATTTTCCACTGCAGGAGCGGGCAGAGCTACTCCACGAATGGCAAAGTGGTTGTATCATTTACAAGAATTTTCATTCACATTGAACTATGTGCCAGGAATAAGAAACATAAATGCTGATTGTTTGTCTCGACTACCAGTTGATGAAGAAGGAGAGTACACTAAAGCAGAAGAAGAGTGGGTGGTATAAAATATAATGGATGTATGTCTAGCTATTGGAGAAATGGAATGGAAAGAGTCTATATTGGCTGGTGCTGCTTTAGTGAAAGTGATGGAAAGATTATTCGTGGTTTGGTGGCTGGAAATGGATGATGATGTGTGGGAGGAGTTGTCTGTGGTGGATGGGATTATGAGAAATGTGATAAACTAGTGGCCCCGGTTGGATTGAGAGTTAGACTGATGGAGTTATTATATGAAGGGCATGGTGGCATGTCTGTAATAAAAAGAAAAGCCAGAGCGGATATTTGGTGGCCAGGGATGGACAGACAAATGGAAAGATTTGTAAGGGAATGTGTGGCTTGCACATGCAGTGATAAGTCGCATATGTTACGTGAGACAGCTATTAATCCTGTACAGTTGCTAGAGTGGCATCGGAAAGAGTCGGTATAGATATATGCGGTCCTTTTTGAAAGTTTGGGGGTGAGTGAAAAATATGCTTTGGTGATGATGGATTTTTACTCCAAGTGGCCGGAGGTGGCTTTCATCAGGGAAGTCAAGACTAGAAATGTGATTGTTTTTTGTGAAGAACTTTTCCGCAGGGAAGCGTGTCCTGCGGCAATGTCGACCGACAATGGTCCCCAGTTTGTCTCAAGGAGTTTTTTTAATTCCTTAAGCGGTGGGGCATCAAGCACTGCAGAACACCTGTGTATTACCCTAGGGGGGAATGGTTTAATTGAGCGCTTCAACCGTGTCTTGGGAGAGAATGCCCAATTGGCGGTGTCGAGAAATGAGTGTTGGAGAGGACAAGTAAAAAAAGTTTTGGGGAGTTACAGAACAAAACCGCATTCTGTAGCGGGCGAGTCTCCTTTTTGTTTGTTAAAAGGAAGAGTTCCCTGCATGGTGGCTGTACCAGCATGGATGGCAAGGAGTGGCAGGAAGGAAATTAATGATAGTAAGTTGCGAAAAAAGTGAGAAATACCAAAAAGTTTATGAACAAAGACATATGATAAGATTGGAAAAAGGAGCAAAATGTTTGAAGAAGGGATGTTTGTGAGAGTAAGTTCAGGTGCAGCTGAAAAGAAAGGGAGTTCTAACTTATCCGAACCTAAGAAGGAAGTGAAAGTCAATGGTGATTTACTAAAGTTGTCTGATGGTAAGTGGTGGAATTCAAGAGGAGTAGCGAAGTGCAGTGAAGTGGAAGTTCATGAGTGGATGAAACTAAGATCTGGTGTTGTTGATATAGGAGATGAGGAACAAGATGGTGTGTGTGGGATATCCAAGCAAATGTTTGAAGATAAGACCATGGAGACTGGATGATTACATTTGTACATAGGATTCAGGCATCGAGTACTACTAGAGGAATAATGTAAATTCTGTATATAGTGTCACGTTTAAAATAATTGTTTTGTCAAAGAAGGGGGATGTGTTATGTTTTCATTTAATGTTGTTGTTGTATAGTGTCTCTGGCAGTCTTAGTGTTCCCTAGCAACTACATGCTTCTACTACTGGAATCCAGACTGGGCATTCCAGGAGAGGAGCTGAGCTGAGGAGCAGAGAGGCTGGCTGCTGGGGGTCATTGAACTTAACTTGAATAAATCTTCATCACATTGTAACTGTGTCCTGGCATCCCAAAATGAGACACAAAAGCCACTAAATGAACCCATGGTTCACCCTCTGGTGGCTTGGCACAAAAGCAGTCAGCTTAACTTAGAGGCAATGTGTGAAGTATGTATGCAGCAGTCAAACAGCAATAAAGTGAAACCAACACACACAAAAATTTCTAAACCAATTTAGAAAAATAGAGTGAATGTTATTAAATGAAATGACACTGAACAACAGAAATCCAATACGCAGACGAGGAGATATGAATGGTTAAACTTTCAGGTGAAAATATCTCAAAAGAGTGTCACTCACAGTTACCTGGTCTCGCTGGACTGGGTCAAAGTCACAAGTTCAGGCAGACTGCAATGGAGCATAAGTCAGACAAAAGGGGCTAGGTTTGTTCCGGTGGAGAGTTTTACTTCTCACATAGTCCAGTCCCACGCAAGGAGCTTCAGCCAGAGCTTCTCGTTAGTGGAAGCAGTGAGGAGATAATTGTCGGGGGAAGAGCAGGTCATTGTTGGAGATTTGCGTTGGCAGGAGATGTAGGTGGTTGTTGCTGACGCAAACAGCAGGTCATCATCGGATCTTTGCATTGGACAGAGGAATGGGGGCCATTGCTGCTGTGAGGTGCAAATCACCATTGGATCTTCCAGTTGACAGGTGATGCAGGCAGTAGTTTGCGGTCGAGATGCACCCAAAACGTCTGGATGTTCCCCTGGAGTCCAGTTCTTTTAGTTTCCAAGTATGAGGAGTACACTGACACCAGCTAAGGGTCCACAACCTGGGGAGGCACCTCTTGGGGTTCAGGACTCACTCAAGGGATCACTGACAGAATATTGGAACCAAATATATTGTGTGGACAGAATATCATAACAAAATATCAGAGACCAAAATATTGAGAAGATAAGTGCAAATAGGTAAGTATAGATTTACTATTCTTAACTTCACATCTACGTATCTTGAAGATATGTATATCGTCAAGGTAAATATATGTGGAGTTATATAGCAACTTACCTTCACAATATTTTTGTCCTCAATATTCTTGACACAATGTTTTGTCCCACTATATTTTGGTTCCAATATTCTGTGTAAACACCCACTCATGCAGAGGCCAGTAGCAGGGCTCAGCCAGCTCCAGGTGGTGCTATTAACCTGGGCAGTTGCAGGAAAGCCTCAGGAAGCTTGCTATGTCCAAGTAGCTCCAACAGGAGGTTAGTCAACTAACCCTTGGAGTCACTTCTGGGGATACAGGGTTCAAGACTAGCAGGTTTAGTATACACAAGGAGATGATGGACGTAGCGCTGAAACTTTTCAGACACTTACCCCAGTCACAGATCTGGGTTGAATCCATCATTGTTCTTGAGCTCACTTCGCCACCCCAGTTCAGACCCAGCTATATGCAAATCAGTCTTGACCCTGTGCCTCATGGGAACAGTCCAGTCCGAACTGCCAAGCCAGGTCTTCCCTGGACCAGAAACAAGCATCCTGGGACCGGTTTCGGGGTAACACCACTCCTTCTTCAGACAGCAGGGCAGTCCTTCTTCTGAATCTTCCAATACCCCAGGCAATCCTGTTCAGCGGTGGGACACCTTTACCACACCCAAGACTCCTATGTTCCCGTCTGGAAGGAATGCACTTCACACCACTGAAGAGCTATTAAAATTCATGTGATCCTGTACACTGGCAGAAATGCATATTTGATTTGGGTAGGAAAATGCCAGCTTTCCACAAGTGAAATTTTCAGAATAGTAACTTAAAATCCAAATTAACCATTAATGAGGATTTTAACTTACAATTCAACTGATTGGAAGAGGTATTTCTCTATCTGCTCCCAAACTGAAGTTATCACTTATTAAGTGCAATAAGGTAACCGTAGTGTTATTTAATGGGAGAGGTAGCCTTGCTACAATGAAAAATGACTTTGGAAGTTTTTTAACTGCTTGGACATGTAAAACTTAAGTACACATGTCCTACTCTTTAAATATCATGCACCCTGCTGTATGAACTTTTATGGCCTACCTTAGGAGTGTCTTATAATTTAAAAGCAAGGTTTGGGCGTGCCTACGAGCGTCAAGATGGCGGTCGCACCTTAGGTGTGCTCCGGACCCCTCCGTCATCCGCTCTGCCATCCACTGCCATCGGGATCGCCTGACACCTTGCGCCACGTACCTGCTGCCTGGGGACCTCCGGAACTCCGTTTGGGGCGCTGGGCGCCGACTTGGGACCGTGTAAACTGCTCTGGTCTCCTGGACCCGCCACGCGGCACCCCTCAAAATGGCGGCGGCGGTGATCCCGGGCCCGTCATCGGCCCACTGCCCATCGTCGGCACCGCTTGACTGAGCGAGGGGGCTCCTGTTGTGGCTGGTGCCCCCCGTAGCGCTAGACTTGGCCGATCTCCCCTCCTGAAGGACCTGGCCGCCCTGAGTTCTCACATGCTGGGTTGCCGGGGAGAGACAGCAGCGACGTCAGCTGCTGACTGAGTGGTGGAAGATTGGTGGCGCCTGACGGCCTGCAGCGCCTTTGTCCTGGGCTTGCCAGCCCTTCCGAGGCGGGTCCTGTTCTGCCTCACTGCGACGTGGCTCCGCGGGGTGCCCCTGTGCCCGCCAGCCGCTTGCAGTGATCCTGTCGGACCTGTGGGGGGGCCCGAGGACGACGGAGCCTTCTCTGCTGCCCCCGAGACCTGGCCTGACTTCGCCGGCGCTGCGGTCTTGTGTTCTTGGTGCAGCCCACTGGGGCGAAGATCTATTGTTCCTCCTTGAGGCCCGGTTCGGCGTGGCCGGCGCCGTGGGCCCCCATTGGCGGTGTGTGTGGCTGGAGGTGAGGCCCCCCCTGCTGCCCCCCGAGGCCCGGACTGACGGCATTGGTGCCGCGGGCCCCATCACTGGCGCGGCCTACTGCGGCGGGGGTCCCTGGTCGGCCCGGGGCTTGGTTTGGCAGTGCTGGTGCTGTGGGCTTCCGCCTGCTGTGCAAACTGTTGGGAGCGGCATTTCATCGTTGCCCCCTCAGGGCCCGGACGGACACTATCGGCGCCGTGGGCCTCCAACTGCTGCGCGAGTTGCTGGAGCTTGGCAGTTCGGGCTGGACTGTTCCCATGAGGCACAGGGTCAAGACTGATTTGCAAATGGCTGGGTTCAAACTGGAATGGCATGGTGAGCAAAAAAACGATGGATTTAGGCCCAGATCTCTGAACTGGGGTGAATGTATGACATTGTTCTACATTCTGTCCATCAACTGTTGTTTTTGCAATTGTCACCCCGAGTGGGACGGGTATGCCCAGACGTGGGTCCCGTGCTCTCCATGCCACTGGAATCAAGCTATCCTGGCTGAAGAGGGGTGAAACCCCGAAACCGGTCCTAGGATGCTTGTTTCCAGTCCAGGGAGGACCTGGCTTGGCAGTTCGGGCTGGACTGTTCCCATGAGGCACAGGGTCAAGACTGATTTGCAAATGGCTGGGTTCAAACTGGAATGGCATGGTGAGCAAAAAAACGATGGATTTAGGCCCAGATCTCTGTACTGGGGTGAATGTATGACATTGTTCTACATTCTGTCCATCAACTGTTGTTTTTGCATTTGTCACCCCGAGTGGGACGGGTATGCCCAGAAGTGGGTCCCGTGCTCTCCATGCCACTGGAATCAAGCTATCCTGGCTGAAGAGGGGTGAAACCCCGAAACCGGTCCTAGGATGCTTGTTTCCAGTCCAGGGAGGACCTGGCTTGGCAGTTCGGGCTGGACTGTTCCCATGAGGCACAGGGTCAAGACTGATTTGCAAATGGCTGGGTTCAAACTGGAATGGCATGGTGACCAAAAAAACGATGTATTTAGGCCCAGATCTCTGTACTGGGGTGAATGTATGACATTGTTCTACATTCTGTCCATCAACTGTTGTTTTTGCAATTGTCACCCCGATTGGGACGGGTATGCCCAGACGTGGGTCCCGTGCTCTCCATGCCACTGGAATCAAGCTATCCTGGCTGAAGAGGGGTGAAACCCCGAAACCGGTCCTAGGATGCTTGTTTCCAGTCCAGGGAGGACCTGGCTTGGCAGTTCGGGCTGGACTGTTCCCATGAGGCACAGGGTCAAGACTGATTTGCAAATGGCTGGGTTCAAACTGGAATGGCATGGTGAGCAAAAAAACGATGGATTTAGGCCCAGATCTCTGTACTGGGGTGAATGTATGACATTGTTCTACATTCTGTCCATCAACTGTTGTTTTTGCAATTGTCACCCCGAGTGGGACGGGTATGCCCAGACGTGGGTCCCGTGCTCTCCATGCCACTGGAATCAAGCTATCCTGGCTGAAGAGGGGTGAAACCCCGAAACCGGTCCTAGGATGCTTGTTTCCAGTCCAGGGAGGACCTGGCTTGGCAGTTCGGGCTGGACTGTTCCCATGAGGCACAGGGTCAAGACTGATTTGCAAATGGCTGGGTTCAAACTGGAATGGCATGGTGAGCAAAAAACGATGGATTTAGGCCCAGATCTCTGTACTGGGGTGAATGTATGACATTGTTCTACATTCTGTCCATCAACTGTTGTTTTTGCATTTGTGCAAACTGTTGGGAGCGGCATTTCATCGTTGCCCCCTCAGGGCCCGGACGGACACCATCGGCGCCGTTGGCCTCCAACTGCTGCGCGAGTTGCTGGAGCTGTGGACTTGTGTCACCCCTGAGGCCCAGGCAGACATCACCAGTGTCGAGGACTGCCACCCGCTGGGCGGCCTGCCGAGGGCGGCGGCCCCGGTCACCCTCTGGGCCCCAACGGCCACCACTGTATTCACCGGCCTTCATCAGCTTTGAGGCCCACTGGGAGTGGGGAGACTGTGAAATCTGCGTGGGAGAGGCCTGCACATGACCTGACTGCTCCTGCTGAGCCCGAGGCCTGAGCTGCTGCTGCGGGCGCCGCTGGCTGCCGGTGGGTGGTCTGCGGCGGACGGAGTGCTCCTGCGATCTAACCTGGAGGTAAGGAGTGGGGGTGCTGAGGCATCTGGGTTGGGGTGAGGATTTGGCCGTCGATCGGGCGGCAGGCGGGGTGCGGGGTGCCCCTGGTTAGCACGGCTCCTCTTCCCTCCCTCCTCCTCCTCCCCCCCCACTCCCGACATGCCTCCTGCGACTTGCGGCGGAGGTGAACCCATCCCGTGAGGTGGTTGCGGCGGTGCAGCCTGCTGGGCCTCCCCGCTCTGGGCCTGGGGTGTGGACGGAATTGCTCGGCCGCCACTTTGGGCGGCGGTGACCCCCTAGGGGGCGTCCCTGAACCGGGCATGGTGGTCTGATGGCTCCCTGGGGGCCCCGGCCATAGCTTCATGTGGCGGCGCTTGTGTGGCCTCCTAATCCTCTCCTTGGGCTTGTCCTGGGTCATTGGTCATTACTGCATTCCTGGGATCACCTGCCCGCACCGGCCCTTCAGCCCTGGACCCGCTGTGACCCCGGACCTCTATAGATACTCTGTGTTGCCGCCCCGGCGGAGTGCCTGGTGGCCCTGGGGTGGGGGGACCTGTACGCAGCCCTGGATCGCGGCCCTGCTCCTTACTTCTCCCTCTACTCCGGTCGCACATTTCGGGCGGCGGCAGTTTGATCCGCGCCGAGTCTTAACGTCTGCTGCTTGCCCCTGCTGACCCCCGGCCCGCCTGTGTTAGCTTGTCAACTTCTCACTGTGGGGTCTATTTGTGGGGACTTTGAGCCCGTGATTTCCTGGGGTCGCCATGGGCAGAACGGACCGGTCGGCGAAGACCCCTGCCACCCAGACGAAAATGGACCGCTTCACCACCTTGGAGGCAGGGGCAACCGGGGGTGTGACTGAACAGGAGGCTCCTCCATCCGCGGATTTGACCACCATCCTCCAGGCTATCCATGCCTCACAGACCTCGGTGGAGGCAAGATCGCAGAAGTGTGAGTAGACATGACTCTCATTTGACAGGACCTCCGAAACGCCACTGCTCGGATTAAAGAGACTGAGACCCGTATCTCCACTGTGGAGGATGACGTCCAGAAACTTAAGGGGCAGGTGGCCCGTCTCCAGTCGCACACTCAGGAGTTGCACCGTCGGGCGGAGGATGCCGAAAACAGATCCCGACGCAATAACTTCCGCCTGGTGGGCTTTCCGGAGGGAGGGGAGCAGGGCCGCGCGGTGGACTTCCTGGAGAGGTGGCTGTGGTCGTGGATCCCGGAGGGCTCTCTCTCTCTCCCTGGTTCGCGATTGAGTGGGCCCACCGGTCTTTGGCCCCCAGGCCGGCGCCGGGTGCACCTCCTCGACCATTCATAATGCGGGTTCTCAACTTCAAAGACCGCGACGTCATCCTGTCTGAAGCTCGCAAACAACAGCGGCTATGCTACGAGAATGATGCAATCATGATCTTCCCAGACTACACCCGGGAGATCCAGGGCCAACGCCGCTCCTTTGGGGAGGTCAAGCAAAAGCTGAGGGCACTTAACATTCAGTATCGGCTCCTCTTCCCGGCTCGCCTGCGAGTGGTGTTCGCGAACAAGACGCTGTTCTTCGACAACCCGACGGAGGCCTGGGCCTGGGCAGCGGAGGAGCGCCCTCTGCGGGCCGATGACCGGGCCCCGGGCTTGGAGGGAGCGGAGAGTGGACTTGGCCGCCTTGCTCCCTTCGCTCCTCAACCTCAGCGTAACCGCTCCCGCAGGCGCCGTGGGCAGAGGAGGGCCCGCTCGGACTCCCCACCAGGCCACTCACAACAGCCAATGTCACTCTCCGAGGGACCCTTGACCGGGAGGCGCTCTGGCTCCTCCGGCCGTCTGGATGGCGGTGGTGCTTCGCCCGGGCCCTCGGCGATTGACCTCCCAGAATCGGACCTCTCTCGTAGCCCGATACTCCTGAAAGACCCTGCTTGAACTGGTCTCTGCCCGCCGGGCCTGGCTCCACGGCCGGAGACGGTGCTTTAGCTCAGAACATTTCTTTTCTTCCCGATGGACTAATAAACACACACCCGGACATGAGGAGGGGTCCTCCACGCTTCCCCATTCCCAAGCGTTTTAGTTTGGTTGTTTACTCATTGGTTTATTGTTAGGGCGACAGATGCTTCCGTTCTCGAAGTGTAGGGTGGGGGGTGGGAGAGGGGTTGGGGGGGTGGGACCGTTGTCCCGTGTTTCGATTTTACTTTTGGTTGTTTTATTTTTTAGTTTCTCTGCACCAGTTTTCACACGACACCCTGATTTGCATCTCGAGAGACACGCAGACCTCCTTTCAGACACCTTGATGGACCTGCTGATATCCAGACTTGAAGCCATATCCCCCGCAGAACCCACAATCACACTGTTATATTCACTACTACGCCTGACACACCCCTGCGGGGCACTTCTCTGCATTTCACTAATACTCATATCGTGCCCGGACTCGCATCCGGCGGCGTACATAGACTTCCCTTTGGACGCTACACTACACCCTCACGCGCTCCTTTTTGACGTGGGCCCCCCTTCTGGGCCCCCCTTCTGAGTCATGATGCACTATTGGACATATTGCTATGAGTTAACACTTAAGACGGATCATGCATACAATCTTATTTGAACTTGCAGTTTTCAAAACACCGTTGATGAGTTATATGTGGTAGTGCTTTTTGCACTATGGCTATAAGACAAGTCAGGAGAGAACTCTTGTTTTATTATTATTATTATTTTCATTTTCATTTTGGTTGCTTTAAAGAGGTTTTTTCCACCAGCATTTATCTGTTGTCTTTATATCTAGACATGTATTCACACATATTGAGAATGAGTGATACATGATCTTTTTGTATATATTTTTTATAGAGCGGGGCCCCCTTCCCTGAGTTGTTACCAGGTAGAGGCGGGTCTACTTATCCATCAATTCGGGTGAGTAGAATTTAAATGAGTACCCTAAGGACATGGTTTCATCTCATGTTTTACATTGATGAATAACTGAATTGTTTGACCAACTGTTCTGATTGGTGGTATTGTGTTTTTGTGTCTCACATTTACAGATGAGTTCCAGTAGTACCGAGCCTAAAACATTTGGATTACTGGTTTGATATCACGTTATTTTGCTAATATCTTTTCACTTATGCAGCAGCATTATTAATTTTCTTATGGTCCTGAAGAAAGCCTGGACACTATATTAGACCATTAAGGCTGAAACATGTCGACCTATCTGACCAACCTAGCAGTTTAATTGATACTGCTTTGCACTGCTTTTTAACCCTGCCAGTTTGGACAAGCCATTAAATATATTTTGTCCTCTCTAGGTAGTTTTAGTTTCACATTTATATCACAATTACACCCAGCGCTGCACCCTCACAACGTCTAGTATTCACAGATGGGGCTTTTAGTAACCCTTATGAAAACATCCCAGAGCTCCTACCTCACATTGAGGGAGTTGTAGCCCTCAGTGAAGACTAGGTTTTCTCACTGGGAGGAGAAGCCCATATGATGAAGCATGCCACCTATGGTGGGTGAGGGCATTCATCCTGAAAGGGATTGCTCCCCATTGGAGCTTTGTTGAGAGACACTTTTTCACTTTATATTAGACCCGAGAAGTATTGTGTTTAAGATTATTATTCTAGGGGGAATCACTTCTTGCAGGTCTTTAAAACTTTTTCCCTTGGACCCTCCCTCTACTTTCTTTGTGTTTCACCCAATTGCCATGCCATCCCACCATGCCACCATGCCAGATATACCTCTATTGAGCACTTCTCTAAGCATCTTGTCTTGGAACGTTAATGGCCTCCTGGACCGTTTCAAGCGGATGGCTGCCCTGCGCTACGCGCACCGCCTTGGGGTGGACATATTACTATTGCAAGAGATGCATTTGCTGGGTAACCATTGCCCCTTCCTAGCGTGCTATGGATATGATAGGGCGTGGCACTCGGGGTTCACTCTGGGATCCCGAGGGGTGGCGATCCTGGTGAAGCGCTCTCTTCCCCTTGTCATTGTGCAGACAACACTCGATGCCCAGGGTACATTTGTGGCCATCAGCGGTAAATTACACGGGAGCCCCATCAACCTTGTATCGCTCTATTCTCCTCCTTCAATGCTGGCGGCGACATTAGCTAAATCTACAGATCTCCTGGCATCCTTACCATTCGGCCCCACTTATCTTGGGGGGGGATTTCAACGCGGTCTCCTCACCTGACCTTGATACGACCGGTCCCCCTTCCTCCAGTAGAATTGCACAGGCAAAGCAACTGAGGACCTGGTCTGAGTCCCTGGGCTTATGTGATGCTTGGCGTACATGGCACCCGCATTCTAAGCAGTTCACACACACTTCGGCAGCGCACCACACGCAAGCACGTATTGATGCCATTTTCGTTCCATCAACAGATTGCCTCACGGTCCAGGACGTCGCCATCCTCCCACATGGTATCTCGGACCACTCCCCGGTGGTGATTCGCACGGGCCCTCCTCCCGCCTTCATGCGGCAGACATGGAGATTTAATGCCTGGTTTCTCCAAGACAGGGAGTTCCGGAAGGCGGTGGGTCAGGAACTTAAACAATATTTCCTCTCCAACGACGGATCCGTCTCCTCCCCGGGTGTTCTGTGGGAGGCGGGCAAGGCCACGATTAGGGGGTTCGCTAAGGGCCAGCTCAAACGTCAGCGACAGACCCAGGCAGAACAAATTACCAGTCGTGAGGCGCAAGCCTTGCGCCTCGAGCGGGCCTCTGCTCAGTCTCCAGACGCCCCTGAAGCCAGACTCCTTGCCCGGCTCCGGTCAGAAATCAAGCAGTTGTCGCTGGAGGCGGCCAAACTCCTTTGGCGTTCATCCATGGCCAGGGTGTATGGCTGGGGCGACAAGAACGGTTCGCTCCTCCATCGCCTTGCCACATACCCTAAGGCAAATCGCATAATTCCAGAGGTCATGGCGCAGGATGGCTCGTTGTGCCGTTCCCCAGACGGGATGGCCCGTGCCTTTGCTTCCTATTATCAGCAACTATACACGGCCAGATCCCCATCCCTTTCACTCGCTGGTATGTTGGAGGTCGAGGGTGGCCCCCTCCCCAGCCTAGATCCCATTAGCCAGAAAGACCTTGAGCGCCCCATCACACATGAGGAGATAGAGGGAGCGATTGCCCTTGTTTCCTCCGGTAAGACGCCGGGCCCAGACAGCTTCCCTCAAGAGTACTACTTGCATTATCGGGACAGTCTCACTCTGCATTTGGCGAGGCTGTTTTGGGAGGCTGTTGAAAAGGGCTCCTTTCCGCAGGAGGCGGATCTGGCCACCATCGTGGTTCTTCCCAAGTCTCAACCACCCTCACCACGGTGTGCGGACTACCGTCCCATCTCCCTCATCAACACTGAGATTAAACTGTTCGCCACGATCCTTGCCCAACGACTCAAACCCCACTTGTCCCCACTGGTCCACCCCGACCAATGCGGATTTATGCCCTCACGTGGCACTAGGCATTGTCTTCGTAGACTGCAAGTCGCCCTGGCACACCATCAACTTCTTACTCCCTATCTCGCGATTCTTCTGGTGGACTTTGAAAAGGCCTTCGATTCGGTGGACTGGGGGTTCTTAGAGGACGTCCTTGCTATGATGGGACTCGGTCCCCGTTTTTGTGCCATGGTTAAAGTTCTTTACGCCTCCCCCCGCGCCCGCGTCTTGGTGAACGGGGTTCTGTCGGAGCCCTTCCCGGTTCATAGAGGAACGAGACAGGGTTGTCCCCTATCCCCCCTGCTTTTCGCCTTGGTGATGGAGCCCCTGGCGTCCATGATGCGGTCGTGCGACAGTATGCGGGGATCGGAGTGGCCCAACACCGAATCAGACAAAATTGCACTCTATGCAGATGACGTCCTCATCTATTTGGCAGATCCCGCCGGGTCAGGCCCCCATTGCCTCCGCATTCTACACCTCTTTGAACGGGCTTCGGGCCTCAGACTTAACCCGGATAAGTCGGCCTTGGTTCCCCTACACCTGTCCCGCGAATGTTTTGACTGGCAATCCAACATTCCTCTTCGCCGTCAATCCTTCAAATATTTGGGGATATGGATGACCTTGCTCCCTGAGCTCAGCTGGGCCCTCAACGTGGCCCCACTGGTGAAGCGGGTTAAGGCAGACCTCCAGAAGTGGCAGTCATTGCCCCTGAATCCCATGGGGAGGGTCGCCCTATTTAAAATGATGGTGCTCCCCCGTTTCCCCTATGTATTACAAAATACCCCCATCGGCTTTCCCAGAGCCTGGTTCCGTGAACTTGATAGCATAGCCAGCAAGTTTTTATAGGGAAAAGGTAGGGCCCGGTTGGCACTCACCGTGTGTAGGATCCCCTCATTTGACGGGGGATTGGGGATGACCCACCTCTATTTATATTATTTGGCCGCGCGGCTTCTCTCCATACATGATTGGTTCAATGTGGGTTCGTCGTACCCGGCATACAGGCTCGAGGTCGGAGAGTTGGGCTTCGCCAAGATCCAGGCTATGCTATATGGGGCCCCTATTCCCTCCCGCTTGCCAGAGGTGACACACTCTGTGCTGCTGGCCTGGCGGGCTGCACTGCGACATACCAAATGGACGCACACGTTAACCCAATGCACACCCTTGTGGCAAGGGACCTGGCTCAAAGAAGTCAACGCATTACAGGGCTATAGAGCCTGGGATTTGATAGGCATTTCGCAGCTAGGCGATGTGTGGGTGGGGGATCACATGCGGACCTTCGATGACCTTCAAAGCAGGTATTCCTTACACCAGTCACAATTCTATGGGTATTTGCAGTTACGCCACGCCCTTCACACCCACCTTGCGACTGGCACGCGCCTTCCTGACCACAGTCCGCCTGAGGCCCAGATAATGTTTGGTGACCCGGGGAGGGGCGGCATCTCCCGCATCTACCGTACACTGATCAACAATGCCCCCACTTTCTTGGACCGACTTCGGGCTCAATGGGAGGGTTGGGTAGGCACCTTAGACGAGGAGGACTGGCGCGACGCCCTTATGGCTTCTAGGACGGTCACGGCCTCTGCTAGATTGCGCTTAGTGCAATTATACTATTTACATGCTGCATATCTCACCCTGATGCGCCTTCACCGGGCCAACCTCTGCTTGTGCCAGGTGCGGTCACGACCCCGCAGATTTTTTCCATATGGTATGGGTATGTCCCCGCTTGGAGCGGTTCTGGGGGGAGATTGAGGAGGAACTCAATGAGGTTTTGGGGTGGGAGGTCCCCCATGACCCAAGGCACGTGCTCCTGGGTATCACTGATGGGCTGGATGGGTCACGGAACGAAAAATTGTTTTACACTACGGCAATGGTGGTTGCAAAAAGAGACATTGCGGCCTCCTGGAAGCTCTCCGAACCTCCGTGCGTTGGACGCTGGAGGACTGGGGTGGATTGGTGTGCCACGCAGGAGAAAGTTATGTACGAGGCTCGTGGGTGTCCTAGGAAGTACCGTAGGGTTTGGGGGAAATGGTTGGGGGTTGGAGTAGTCATAAAGGGAACGTCCAATTTTATACTCCTATGTTTTTGCTATTGCCTGTAAATCTTGTGGTGCTGCTTTCTTTTTCTAAGTCCTGGAATTTTATGGTGTTGGACTGTAAGGCTGGTGTTTTTTCTTCATTTTGTCAATCAATAAAAACTAAAATTTGTTTATCAAAAAAAAAAAGCAAGGTTTAGGCTTGGCAAAAGGTTTTTTTGGCAGGTCAAAATAGCAGTTTAAAACTTCAATACAGTCGGCAGTGGCAGGCCTGATACATATTTTACAGTGCTACATTAGTGGGTGGCACAATGAGTGCTGCAGCCCACCTATAGCATTTAATGTACATGACCTGGGTACATTGGTATAATATACTAGGGACGTAATGTAAATGTGCTAATTAGGTGTATACTTTTGGACTTGGCCCTGTATTTTTGCCTCCACTCTCCTGTTTGATGAAACTGTTTTTGTTGGCGTTTAAGACTCCGTGCACTTTACCACTGCTAACCAGTGCTAAAATGCTTGCCCTCGCTTCTTTAAACATGGTGAAATTGGCTTACACCCAATTGACACATTTAACTTACTAGTAAGACCCTAGTAAAGTGGTACTACATGTATGAAGGGCCTGTAAATTTAAGTTTTGTCTCTAAAGAATTGTAATTTAAAAACCTGTTTAATGGTAAAATTGGATTTGAAATCTCAATTCTGAACATGCCACTTTTAGAAAGTTCAAAATTGTACAAATCACAGCTCGTGCGCACTCAGGTAACGCAGTACCCACTATATAATCTATGTACAAAAGTTTTTTAACTTGGTGTGCACTGCCTGAAGTGGTTCCACCCTGCCACCTATTCTGATAGAAAATACAGACTAAAGCGTAATGTTCTAGACAGGATGTGCACTACCTAAAGACACCCCATTTGCGAGCGTGCATGAAATCTATAACTATCATTTAAAACATTATGAGCAGAGGAAAACAGTATTATTCACATTTTAACATTGTTCCCTGGAAACCATAATCATACAGAAAATACAAGTAAACCATCAACCAGAACCGCCTTGATGGTGAAACTTCTTTTGTCCTTTTGTGTACCGAATATCCAAAGCAATGTGAATTTCAAAAGTCCGTTTATTCAAATCATAAACAGTGAACTGATGTTTGTTCCAAGATCCCAATGCATTTCGGGTGTTAATCCACACCCTTCTTCAGGGGATATCTATAAACAAATATATCAAATTTAAACCTCTTTGGACAATGAACTTATCAATGCAAGGAGAAACATTTAGAATAGTGGGGAATAGACCCATACAGTCCGGGAGGATCCAAAAAATACATGCATCATGAATTGTGTGTGAATCATGAGATCAAAATACAATCTGCATGTTATTACAAGAGGAATCACCAAATGTTAACGGTGAGAGAATGACGTAGAAGGTGACTAACCACTCAGAAATAATGAAAAACTGCCAAACGTGCCAAAACACCCTGTGAGTAAAGAAACGAAAATGAAGCATGAAAGGAACCCTGTATTGACTAAACCATATCTACCTAATGCGAATCCAATAACGGTCTGCGACCGAAACCACAACGAATCTGTCTGAGTATGTAAGAAGCAGCCTGTGAACCCAAAGAGAATACAATGTCAATAATTGCCTGAGTGTAAAGCGTACGCATAGACTTATAAACGTAGCACTCAAAAAACAAACTTACTAAAAACCGCAGGAGTTACAAACTCATCCGGCGTCCAAAAGCGCCGAAAATGGTCCAACTTAGTGAATCAGCTGCACTTAGATAAAGTTCAATACTGCCGAAGCAGTCGAATGAAAACTCTAAAGAATAGAAAATAATATTGTAACGAAATAGATGCTCTAAAGCTAAACACGGCAAATCTCCTTAATAGACAAAACGCGCTTAAATTCACTTACAGAATCCTCAGTCTTAATGGTGCTTCCCAACGCCGCTGCGAGGGTAATGGTCGTTCTGAAAATAAAAGAACTGTTCAGAAAAAATTCTCAACCTGCCATGCCTCGAATGCGCCATAAAACGAAAACAGCATGTACACGTCGACTTACTATTGCTGAGTTCTTTTAGAAAGTTGGCATTTTCTGTCCTAACCATTTGGTGCCTTCAGCCTGTATCCTGGGTCACATGACTAGGTGTAGCTGACAGTTGGTCTTTGTGTATTACCCCTAACAAGTCAGACAAAGGGGGAGTAGGTGTTGGCAAGATGGGCCTTCTCTGTCATGATGATGGGAGGCGCTATCACCCCTCACATTTGCACAAAACAAAGATTCTGCTTTTGCGCGCTCACAAAGGGTTTCAAACTAGTCGTTTTTGTCCTCTGACAAGCTGGTGCCAGGACATGGAGGAAGGAATTTCTAGACACCTCTGTAGGGGGAAGCCCTAGATGTTTCTCCTACTCTGAAGCAGGCACAAGGTATAAATGATGAACCCTGTGACCCAACTCTTCAGTAGAGTTCTGTACCTGTGGAAGGCTCAGAAGAAGGACTGTGTTGCTCTGCTGCAAGAATGACTGCCCTGCTGCCTGAGCAAGAATTATTGAACCTGCACCTTGAACCTGGGACCACGAGAGTGACTCCACGGGCTAGTTGCCTGGCCTCCTTATCAGAGCCACAGGGACAGAAAAGGCTCCAACCATCTTGTACCCTGCACCTGGACTCTGCGTGCAGTGAGTCCTAGCCCCCCATGTAGTGCCCTTCCAGTCCTGGACCTTTAGAAGTGGAGCTAAAGGTGCTCTCCCAGCTCAGCCGTGGTCTCATCATTACCAGCACAGCGCAATGCAAACCCGAGCAGCTCTTCGCTATGCCTCATCAAAACTGATGCAGCTTTGACAAAAGCCCATCTCGCCGCCTGATAGGCTCATCGGAAGGGCTGCTTGTTAAAATTGGGAGGGGGCTCTATTTGGCACGGGCTTGCACCCTGTCCAAGTAGGGACTCTTGCTTCTAGTCAGGATAAGGGAGTTACACACTATAGGTAACCCCTGCTCACCCCCTTGGTAGCTTGGCACGAGCAGACAGGCTTAGCCCAAAGGCAATGTGTAAAGTATTGTACCCAAACACACAGTAACACAGTGAAAATACCACATATGGACACCACACCAGTTTAGAAAAATAAACAATATTTATCTAATTCAGACAAGACCAAAAACAACAAAAATCCAGCATAAAGCAATCAAAATATACGGTTTGCCTTAAAGAGGTTCGATAAGAGGGTATGGTTATCTTTAGGTGTGGGAAGGCCTATGAGTACTCACTGCACAGAAACCATTATGGGCAACATGGGGACCACTGTGATCCGCGAGGGGATGATGTTGGTTCCTTCAATGGTGCCCGAAATGCGGCCTCCTAGCCATTCACGGGCAGGCCCACAACTACAGAAGGCCGCCCTCTCCAGCAGAAACACGGGAGCCACGAGGAACCCTTCTGCTCATTGGCCCCCTCAAGCGATGGAACTTGTCAATCTAGTGCCCCCGGTTTGGGAAATGTGAGTGTGACTCCTGCCTCCTGAACCAGCAAAGCGGACTCGCTCGTCCCAGCACCTGGGTCTTTGCTCGGAGCTGCTAGGCAAGGTTCACACAGCTGCTGCCCCTTGCAGCGGGCGGGGCAGCTCACAGCGTCTTTGTTCCTTCAGGTGGTTAACGGTAAACCCTTGTTGGCTTCTGGTGTGTGAATGATGGTTGCCAGGCAACGCGGGAGACTCGCTCTTGAATCTCCAGCAAGCTGGTCTCAGCGGATGAGCAGCCATGCCAGCGAGTAGAGATCTCCTGCGAACTTTCAGCTTTAAGACACGGCACGGGATTCACAGTGGGTTGCTCGCAGCGGGTGGGAGAAGGCTGGCCCAGTAACCAAGTCAAAAGTTCCTCCATGTATATTAACGATGAGAGCACAAGGAAGACTTTGATGTCCTTGAGCCTTCCACAACAGGTGGCCAGCTCACACAAGCCCTTGGAGATCTTCTTTCAGCAGGATCCCACAGCAGGGCAAAAGCTTCAGTCCTTTCCTCTGACCACAGACAGAGGCAGCAACTGCAGGCCAACCCAACAAAGCAACACACAGCAAAGGGGTAGTACTCCTCCTGGTAGCTCTTCAGCTTTTCTTCTTGGCCGGGTCCTCTTAGTTCCAGAAGTGATCTAAAGTTCCGCGACTTTAAGTCCAATACTTATACCCCATTTTCTCTTTGTAGTCTTTGTTTCAAGAGTGTCTGAGCACAGTAAAAAACAGTTTTGTCCTCCCTGGTCCAGCTTCACTACAGGAGGTGGAGACAGCATTGTGCAGAGCAGACACAGCCCAATCAGGTGCTAGTGAAAGCTTTTCCCACCACTCTAAATGCAGAAAGGTCTATTCAGCCTAGCTATGAGTCAAGCAGGAAAGACAGGACACACCTCAATCCCCCTTGCGACTGTCTAGAGGAAATGCACATCCCAAGCTACTGTCACCCCAAAACAGACGTGAATACTCAAACAGGCAGAGGTACACAGGATGGTTAAACAAGAAAATACCCACTTTCTTAAAGTGGCATTTTCAAACACACAATTTAAAAACCACCTTTTCTAAAAGGTGGGTTATTAAATTCTGAGTTCAAAGAGCCTAAACTCCAAATTTCTCACTGTTTCCAATTGAAAGTTGCACATGCAAAATGCTACAAGGCAACTACAATGATCGCCAATGGGAGAGCTAGTCCTTGCAATAGTGAAAATGAACTGCACAGTATTTCACTATCAGGACATGTGACACACACCAGTACATGTCCTACCTTTCACATACACTGCACCCTACCCAGGGGGGTACCTTGGGCTTACCTTAGGGGTGACTAACAAGTAGTAGAAGGGAAGGATTAGGGCCTGGTAATTGGGTGCACTTGCCAGGTCGACATGGCCAATTAAACTGCACGTGCAGACACTGTAGTGGCAGGTCTGAGACACATTTGAAAGGCTATTAGTGAGGGTGGCACAATCAGTGCTGCAGTCCCACTGGTAGCATTTGATTTACAGGCCCTGGGCACCCACAGTGCACTTTACTAGGGACTTACCAGCAAATCAAAGATGCCAATCATGGATAATCAATTATAATCCCAATTTACACAGAGAGCATATGCCCTTTCGCACTGATCAGCAGTGGTAAAGTGCCTAGAGTGCTATAGCCAACAAAAATAGGGTCAGAAAAGTAGGAGGCAGGAGGCAGAAGTCAAAAGGTTTGGGGATAAACCTACAAAAAGGTACAGGTCCAACACTACTGCATGTCACATCCTTGATGCGAACCTTGCAGTCTCTCATTGGAATGGATGCAGTGAGACGAAGCCTTGATGCAAGCCCGCATCACAGCCCTCGCAGCTCACCAGAACCACTGCTCCGTAATGCATCCTTAACACAGAGCACACATCACGTCTTGGAAGCACTGCTGCATGTCATAACTCTCCAAAACTAGGATTTAAGGTACATTTCTCAGCAGCACTAGCTTGATACCTGTATCTGGCTCATACTCCATCATGGTCAGCCTGAACTTGTCTCTTTGTCTCGGTCTGGTGTGACCAGATAGCCACAGATGGCACTTTGTGCTTTTAAGCACTATTGCTACCTAAAGCTTTGAAATTGCATATCTCAGGTTCTACTAATTGGAATGTTGTCATTTTGGTGTCGGACTTATTAAAATGTTCTCTATTCTTCTAAATTTGTGTGGGATTTTTCTTGTGTTGTATTTTTACTTTATTGCTGTTTAAGTGCTGCACAGATACCTTACACATTACCACTAAGTTAAGCCTGAGCGCTTTTATACCAAGGTACGAGAAAGTTCTGCACAGGTTAAATTGTGGTTTACTTGTGTTTCACCCTGCCAAAAAATTGTGGTTGCAGCTTCAATAGGGTTTTCAGTAACCCAATTTCTCATATTTGTGTTTACCGATGGGAAAAAGTACTTGTGTTTATACAGTGTCATACAGTAATTTTGTGTAACATTAAAATCCCATATATATAATTTGATACCATATTCAACCTCCTTTGAATTTCTCCTTGTTTGGCTCTTTTGCTTTTTCCAAATTCACTCTCATTCTACCTGACTGTCTGTGCCTGTGATCATACATGGAAGAAGGGAATTTGAGCTCAACAATCTGGAGAGCTACACTGTGACTGAGCTCAAGGAGTTCTGTCAGGAAAGGAGGCTTTGGACTGCGTGTAGCACCAGGATGCCAGAGCTACAGAAGGCTCTGGTGGCCTGGGCAGAGGCTCACTAGTTGCTTGCAACAACAGAGGACCAGGATGAGGTGGAGCGTATGGAATGGCAGGAAGAGGATCTGGACACAGATCCTGAGCTGCAGCACCCAGAGGATGAGGGCAACTTGTCCCCCCAGAATGGAGCCCACTGCAAGGCCAGAGAGCGGTGTGTCCACTCACGTTCTGTCCCCACTGGAGCTGGTGAACAGGAGTTCTAAGAAGGAATTTCAGCTGGAGATGACCGAACTTAAAATAGAGGAGAAACTGGCCTTAGAGTGACTGCCTCATGAAAGAAGCTTCAAAGAGCTAGATATCAGAACCAGACAGAGAGAGTCCAGCCGTAATGGTGTCAGCGTACCAAGAGTGCCCACTGGAGAGAAGAGGTCCCATGTTTCCATGGATGTGATTCCTAACTTTGTTGTTGGGTATGGCATTGATAAGTAATTTGAAACCTATGAAGTTGCACTTGATATTTATAGGGTCCCTGAGGAGGATTGAGGGGCAGTCTCTGGAGGCACATACCTAATGAGGGGATGGATGCAGTGCTGGCTTGGGAAAGAGAGACAGGATGAGGTATCCCCCCCATGAAGGACACCATTTTCAGGATTTATATAGCCTTACCCCAGAAAAGCACAGGTGGAAATTTAGGGACAGACAGAAGCTGCCCCAGCAGTCCTAGATGAAACTCATGGATTCCTTTTTTGCATATTGACAAGTGTGTGTAAAACATGTTGCAGAGAAACCCACAAGTGACTAATAGATTCTAAAACCTTAGAGCTGATTGGACCTTGTCCCACTGAGTGGGCACATGAACTGCTAATTCAAGACACATCTCTGACACCATTTCGGTTGACTGGTGTCTAAAACAGTTAATGAGCTAGAGATGCAGTATTTTACTAACTGAAGCATTAGTAAATTGTTGCTTGTTGCTGATACGTTAAAATGATTGCTGTTTTTGACTGGAAATGTAGCACCACTTGTTGACGTCACTAAAGTAAATAACTGAACAAAGTACAAAGCCAAAGCACAAATTAAATAGTCCAACAAAAGCTAAGCAGGTACAACACAAAAGAATAGCCAAAACAGAAAACAACACAACAGTCAAAATACAACACAACAATAACAATTCAATAATGCAGCCCAAAACACAACAGACCAAAAAATAACTTAAAACAGCACCAGTACAACAAAATGCATCATCGCACTTAGAGACAAATATTCTTGTCACACATACCCACTGCCACAACGCTGTTTTCACAATACGGGGTTAAATGTGTTTAGACCAAGCACAACCTTATTTGACACAAAGGACACTCCTACCACTAGTGAAAAATGATATAGCCCAAATCAAATCGCATGGTGTGGATTCTCTGAGAAGAAAGAAATAACCCCACGTTCCACTTCCTACCTTCGAGGATCAGCATTCTACTTTTTACAACATTACAGCAGGCATTTTCATATCCTAAGTGCTATTTAAAGCAGCCATGCTCCTTTAGCTTTGGGCACTAAAGAACCAATTAAGTCCTACTCCATTTGTGTCTAGTTTTATGTTCATTGATTTATGCTGTTCTTTCCTTTTCAGTGGCGTATTTGATTCAGAATCCAAAATAGCAATATCACTGGACCGATTCTAGTTTCTCTGACCCAATGTTCTCGGGCCTGACAGACCAATCTGTGAAAAAGCTGAGAAAAACACCCTGTGATGAAACAGATCAAATAAAAATGCACGTTTGAGAACTAACTTGCAGCAATGGAACAAAGAGCCTTATAAGGCACTTGCAAAGTTCATACCAAGACTGAACAAATATGCCATCAGTTATGGCACAACGAAACATCCACAGACACACACCTACAGCCACACTAGTGAACAGCTGCCCATACAAGTTCCATTATATGTGGGAAATGGCACACCAGCATCATCATTTGCTTTTAGTAGAGTTATAACAGCAATAAATTAGAACAGATAAAACACAATGATACCAAATCAACACCTATGCAGCTCTGATATCGTGTTGCAAAGTGAAATCTCACACAAGTTCACCATAAGCAACCAAACAAAATGCCAGCTGTGGGTCACACCACACACGTTTGAGGACTGATGGCTGATAAGACAAAGTATTTGCAGTGTCGTCTTAAGGTATTTTGGGGCCTGGGCAGGACATCGTTTCTGGGCCCTTGAACAACGTTGAATTTTTTGATCCAGTTTCAGCTAATTCAAGCACATATTATGCCAAACATAGTTACTGAAATGGAGTTAGTCAAAAACAGTTTATAATAGGCCATGACCGTATAAGGATGAAAATATTTACTGTTTATATTACCAATACTTAAAACCAATAAAAACGTGTTTAGAAAAAATTATGTCTTGCAGAGGGCCCAGAAGATTTTTATGATGACCCCAAGCAAAGAGAGACAGAGTTAGGGGCAGAAGAGTGCAGGCAGGCATGGGTAGAAAGGTTTAGATATTAAAGCAGACAGAGGTCAGGTGTAGAAAGTTGACTTTTCCAGGTGGATCCTTGGAAGGTAGGGGGCCCTGGGCAATTGCACACCTTGTCCATGCCTTAAAACCTCTCTAAGTAATCACACAACACACAATTACTTAGTATGAAAAAATAAAAAAGTCATGTTACTAAAACCCCCTCACCACATCAGCCCAACATTTGGTGCAAAAATGGGCAACCAGTACAGGAGCTATCACTACTACCATCAGGCACACCCAGAGACGGCTGGAGCCAAACAGCAAAGAAACACACTGTCGAACCACCAAACTCACAAACATTTTTGTTGATGACACAAATAAAAAAGCAGCACCAATGACACTACATTCACCAGCAGTGACTGCACTCCTAAAGGGCAGGAGAACAATGACATGAACACATCTGGCAGAATACCCAATTTAGCAAACACAAGGAGATGATGGACAGCGCTGAAACTTTTCAGACACTCACCCCCGTCACAGATCTGGGTTGAATCCATCATCGTTCTTTGGCTCACTTCGCCACCTCAGTTCAGACCAAGCTATATACAAATCAGTCTCGACCCTGTGCCTCATGGGAACAGTCCAGTTCGAACTGCCAAGCCAGGTCTTCCCCGAACCGGAAACAAGCATCCTGGGACCGGTTTCGCGGTAACACCCCTCATCAGCCAGGCTAGCTTGAATCCAGTGGCAAAGTGAGCAAGGGACCCACGTCTGGGCATACCCTGCCAACTTAGGGCGAACAAAGCAAACACAAGGAGATGATGGACGGAGCGCTGATACTTTTCAAACACTACCCCCAGTCACAGATCTGGGTTGAATCCATTGTCGTTCTTTAGCTCACTTCGCCACCTCAGTTCAGACCCAGATATATGAAAATCAGTCTCGACCCTGTGCCTCATGGGAACAGTCCAGCCTGAACTGCCAAGCCAGGTCTTCTCCGAACCGGAAACAAGCATCCTGTGACCGGTTTCGGGGTAACACCCCTCATCAGCCAGGCTAGCTTGAATCCAGTGGCAAAGTGAGCAAGGGACCCACGTCTGGGCATACCCTGCCAACCTAGGGCGAACAAAGCAAACACAAGGAGATGATGGACGGAGCGCTGAAACTTTTCAGACACTCACCCCCAGTCACAGATCTGGGTTGAATTCATCATCGTTCTTTAGCTCACTTCACCACCTCAGTTCAGACCCAGCTATATGCAAATCAGTCTCGACCCTGTGCCTCATGGGAACAGTCCAGCCTGAACTGCCAAGCCAGGTCTTCCCCAAACCGGAAACAAGCATCCTGGGACCGATTTCGGGGTAACACCCCTCATCAGCCAGGCTAGCTTGAATCCAGTGGCAAAGTGAGCAAGGGACCCACGTCTGGGCATACCCTGCCAACTTAGGGTGAACAAAGCAAACACAAGGAGATGATGGACGGAGCGCTGAAACTTTTCAGACACTCACCCCCAGTCACAGATCTGGGTTGAATCCATCATCATTCTTTAGCTCACTTCACCACCTCAGTTCAGACCCAGCTGTATGAAAATCAGTCTCGAACCTGTGCCTCATGGGAACAGTCCAGCCTGAACTGCCAAGCCAGGTCTTCCCCGAACCGGAAACAAGCATCCTGGGACCGGTTTCGGGGTAACACCCCTCATCAGCCAGGCTAGCTTGAATCCGGTGGCAAAGTGAGCAAGGGACCCACGTCTGGGCATACCCTGCCAACTTAGGGAAAACAAAGCAAACACAAGGAGATGATGGACGGAATACCCAACGTCACTGAAGATGAACTTCTCTTCCTTGCATTGGGTATATGGTCTCGTGTGAAGCTGGTCCACTTGGAAGTATAGAAGCAGAGGGTCCTACCTGCAGGTGCACGACACATTGACAGAGTGGCCCAAAGCAAGTATCAGCTAAAACGACTTCATTTGAGGAGGTGCTCAGTTTTGAGGCAAATTACAGGGTAATCACAAACCCTCCCCTCCTCCACCACGATGACGGAGATGAAAGGTGTCTTTGCTTCCAGATCCACAAGACAACATTTTGGAATAAGATTGATAAGATGCCCAGGCTGACATCAATCAAAAGGTCAGACGAGGCACATATTGACAACATATTATAAGGTGCATGGGTGATGTTTAAGGTGTGAGGGTAAAGCTGTACTGTCATTACCACTGTGTTCCCAGTACAGGACAGCAACGTTTGTCAAGTTACCGCCAAGGACTACTAAGGGCTCTATTGGTTCTAGGAGAAGGGGAGGATTTATGTGCTGCACAGTGATGTCTTTAGCAGGTGTTCGCCAGGCACAAGACCATAGTAGCGCCAACCCCATGTAAGTAAAAAGTGAGTGATATGGGGTTTGCATTGGTGCACAGTAAAATTTGGAGTTTATGATAACTATATTGACTCTGAGTGATGAACATAAGCACAGCTTTAAACATGTAAACTATCTCGCACATGTTTAAAACTCCATAAGGCTTGTTGAAGACAGTATATATTGCTAGGTTATGATCAGCAAAATGCCCTGTCACACATCATGCTAAGTGAGATCAAATTAACACTTTACAAAGGAATGTGCCTCTAGTCACACCCTCTGAGTTTGCTCTTTGCTCTTCATCTTTATCGAAAATCTATCTGTCCCCCATCATCATAGACTCAAAAGTTTACAGCCAAATGTACTAACTTTAGATTAACAAAAAAAGGTTTCAAACTGTCCACCAACTTCTTGCAAATGCAATCTGATTTTATAAACCAAACTAAATCACAGAATACCAAATCGCTGGGGGCAGCAAATGACCTCCCTAATGAATACTCATTAGGCAGGCTGCAATTTGCGATCCCCTGTGATTGACTATAATTACAGGGATGGGGGCCTGCAAGGGATAGCAGATCACCATCCCTGTGAATGCTTTCCAAACTGGAAAACTTTTTTTTTTTAAAGCAGCCTGTTTTCCTTAAAGGAACTGGAGGTGGTTACAAAATTGCTTTTGGAATATGTCCATAAGAGCAGACAGTGGTGCCCTGGACCAATGTCTACTAGTCCTGAAGCTGCCACCCAAATACCAAGGGGGAAGGAGTCCAAAGGGGATCTCTTACCCTTTGCAAATCAGTAACCACCCCCAACTTGGTAGTCACCAACAAGCGCAGTATTTTTGTGTCACAGAAGATCCCCTAACTAGTAGATTAAAATTTCAAGGTACTATCATACATAATTCCCAAGTCATTTGCACACCTAGCTGCAGTTTAGGACTGCAAATGGATTGGTTTATGAGTGCAAATGCACTATTGGCATTCTCAAAACTAAGTGCTGCATTGATAAAAAGATTTACTCATACATACTTTTTTGTGTGAGTAAATGTTTCACGGGAGAGGAGCGTTGCCTGGTGGGAGCGTCTAAGATGTTTGGGCACTCCTACAAACTAACGTTCTTGTATGTATTCACAGTGTTTCCATTCCCAGCCTAAGCAGTCAGTTATTTGCTTCTGTTGAGGATAGGAGTAGATCTGTGTGAGGGTAGGAATGGAAAGAGCATTGGAACTTCTCCATAATTGGTGGGAGTATAGCAGAAAGAGTTTCTCTATGGAAAAAACATATACAACATGCAATACTGTTGCATTTAGGCATGTGTAAATGTACTCTATGCTGATTTATGCATGCAAAAATGTTATTGAACCATCATAAATGAAATTCTCAAAAGAACACTTGGAGTAATTCCAGGAGCCTTTTATTGTCACAGCTTCTTAAATGTTTTAATTTGCTCTTTTGTGAAAAAACAGCTACAGTAAACAAATCTTAACATTGTTTTCTATTTTTTTAATGTATAAATGTTTGTAAGCACTTGTAAGTGTGTATCCATTATATTTGCAAATGTGTACATTTATGCAGATTTTTGCGCACCATAAATATTGTAAGAATTATTTGTAAGCTGATTAATCTACAAATAATCAAAGGCTTTTTGCATTTGTTTTTTTGTCCACCAGTTATTGTTGATTACTGTGGACCTTCTGTTAATGGTTGAAAAGCTTGTTGTGGCAGACATACATTTTTCTTTGGAATGGCTTTGTGTCATTGAAACTTCATACAGAAAGGAGTGACACAGAAAAAGAGTTCAAACTGTATGTGATTCACATCTTCCGCGTTTATAAATTCCAAGCCACGTTAAAAAAATAAGTAGTAAAAGTTACAGAAATAGTTCACATTATATTTGAAACGGTGACACATGGGAATGTTTACTTGTTTAAAGTTAGATAACATTTCACATTACACAATGCACGTTAGAAATGCGATATAGATGGTGGCCCACATCTTGGGTAGATTAAAAATAAGAACATCGTGCTGCTGCTTCTCAACAACCCTTGAATCTCTGCTCTGCATCGCTATTCTGGTTCGTGCTCCACAAATCATGCAGGCTTAAACTCCCTCAAGTGCCTGCTCCGGGGGTAGAATAATCAGCACAACGTATAACCGAGACACCGAGACGGGGTTGTCCACCTGTGATTGCCTTTTCAAGGAGCAATTATTAATTGTCAAATAAATTTCACATGGTTGAAGAGGTGAGGGCCTAATCAAAGCCTATCAGAGACAGCCACCATAAATCCGGGTCTTCTCAGCCTATATACTATTATGTTCCATCAGGGTGATAACAAGCAAGCCTCATGCGACCAGCAATCACTCATGGAAGCTACTGGAGCACAGGACAAGGCTCCGTGCCGCCAAACAACCTTTTCTACTCAAAATTGATTGCCCACCTTACAAATGACTTATTATTAACTCAGCATTGATTTGCTTTTGTTATAAGGCTGCAGGGAATTCCAGACTATGTCAGATCAAAAGATACGGAAGCACAGACTGAATTAAAGGCGAGGTGAGGTGCAGTATTTGCCTTTGAGATCAGGCAGTGCTTACTAATGATTTACTGATGGCCACAAGCCTACTGTGTATCTGTCATAATTAACAGTTAACCCATGGTTTTGCACACTCAGGACGTCAATCAGTGGCAATTAAACCTTGTTGTTTTCTGCATTCTTTTGGTCTGTATTTTATTGACTGCATGGTCTGGTTTCTGAGATTTTTTTTTGCATCACATAGACTCCAGGATCCGGACTTGTGTCAAGACATTGTTTAATGCTAAATTGCATCAGTGGATTTTGAAAGGGGAATACTATTGAAACTTAAGAAATTGTCGCACTCTCTACATTAATAAGCACATTCTCCCTTATTAGATTGAAGGAATAGTTTGGTTGGTGGCGAGCTTCATTGCCCGGACAATTATGGGTGTAAGTTTAACTTTGTCAGATTGTGAAGAAGGCAAAGAGAAATCATGCAACAAGCGAACATTATCAAATTACATAAGATTTCTTTTTTTATTAACTTTAAAAAAAATCATAATTGTGATTATGATTTAAAAAATTATGATTTAAAAAAAAGTTAATAAAAAAAGGACCCTGGGAAATTTGATAGTGTTCGTTTGTTAAATATAAAGCAGCGGAAGCTCCTCCGCTAAGGTGGAGGAGCGCCACCCCACTGCTCTTTGAGCAGTGGAAAAAGGTAAAATAAAATGATGATAACACTATGTTATTATCATTTTATTTTTCAGTATTGAGGCAGTTTTAACGGGTGGGGCGGGGATGGGCTATTGTCACAACCAGCAGGGAAGGAGTGGTTGGGGCACTTAAGTGTGCATCACGGTTTGGCCAACAGTCATGTATTGTACAGCCTTGGTGGAGAACATGCACAGGCTCATAGTCCCTGTCTGAGTGCCGAACCACAGTACTCAGATCAATCACGATGCTGCTGTCATGGTGACAGGAGTGTTGTGATTGGTTTAGGGTAGCCTGTGTGTGCTACCTGCTTCCAGCAGGAACAGAAGAGGACGGAGGCAAGGTGAGGCGGTGGCTGGCAGCAATTTAAGTCACTTTTAATTTATTTTTCTATCCCTCCTGCCCCTGCCTCCACCCCACCCGTACTACTCAGTGGCAGCCGCAACTAAAATGAAAAAAGTGGCAAAAAAACAAAAGTAGACAAAATATTTTGAGGAAGGTTCTGGTGGCAGGATGTGGAAAATGCTTGTCAATGAGATAAGTGGTGATCTGTGGGATGATAGGCTACTTCAAAGCAAGACTAACTGAGTCTTTCGTCGTTCTGAAGTCTGTAAATTTGTCTCATCACATCAAGTAGTCTTAATTAATGCTGCATACAACGCTTAGAAACAGTTGTAGTGCGATATGAAAAAATTAATTATTAGGAAGTCTTTGCTCTTTGTCCAACAATTGCTCTACTAAGTAGGATCAGTGGTCCAAAAAGATGATTATTTGGAAGTTAAGTACTTCCTACCAATATATCTAAGATGTGAAAAAAGATCATTATGTTGAGTCTTCCTAATGTGATGTATTTGCCTCTTTGTTGAAATGTTTCCGGCACAGGGAAGAAACAAGTATCAGTAACTGATCATTTACTTTAGCCTTACAGGTGCAGTGGAGAGGCCAGAACACATCAATGGGACTACAAGTCGCAGAGTCCCCGAACAATAGCAGCCCCACCCACCACCAGCCATATTAAGCTGTGTAGGGCATGGGTGGGCCTGTGTCCAGTCAGTCAGAGGTGAGAAGAGACTGGACTGGGCCACCCCAATTTCCTGTCTCTGCGTTCTTTAGGTCTAAAGAACAATGGACATTGCACCACCGTTACGTCCCTTTTTACCATATGAAAAGTGACACCCCAGCAGCGCAAGTGGCTTGCAAATAAGCCACATAATTATAGTAGGGCCTATTTTGAATTTTTTTCAGAGAAAACTGAGGAGGCTTTAATGTTGAAATTGACAATACTGTACAGTTGCTCAGATGTTCTACTCGCCTCATGATCTAAGCAAGTCGACTGAGATTGCTCTTATGCTTTATCTCCCCATTGGTTCTGCTCAACGTTGATGAGCCAGAGGGTAACACGAACTGGCCTCTGACTGACTCCCTTATTCCTACTAGGACACAGAATATTAGTTCCCTTTTTTACCGCCTCTGAGAATTTGCTTTGCTTTGGTTCTGAGATGTTTGTAAATGTTTTTAAAGACTGGAGGACTTTCTTCTGGATGTAACGAGACATGAGAGGCCTAGTTATGCGAGACCGTCCTAAACAGGCTGATTTGTTTAATGGGCCTCCTCCTTTTATAAGCGACAAGGGCATTCACCCAAGTGAAACTTAAGATCCGGGCATGGGTGAGGGGCGTTTGCAACTTTAAACAAAACAAACACACACATCCTTAAGGCCATTGTCATGCAGATTATACTCACCAGAATTTTGCATCATTTGTGTGCACTCGCCCTTTCCCCAGGATGCTTTTTTTGTGGCAGTTATAGTTGGGGTACCAACTTTCCAGAGGAGGGGGTGGATCTCACCCTTCTCGCATTAAAAAATCCATACACTGGGCAAGGAACACACTGTGCAAACAAATTACACCATTCTGAGCCACTGATTCTCCAACTAGTTTCCTGGGTTGCTCAAGAAAATGCATTCCAGGCTACTGCATGAGTCTGACTTTCCACTCTTCGCTTGCTTCAGTGCAAGATTTACAGGTTACCCATTCTTCTAATAGCGCAAGTAGTACTGAGATGTTACCACTATGTTTCTTTTACAGGCCAACACCCTGAAAGCCAGGCCGAGAAAAGGATAGTGCCGCGGAGGGTGGGGAAGTCGGATTTGTAAGGGAATATGCATATATCACCCAGAGAGAGCCATTCAGAAACATGTTCACAAAAAATCCTGATGATCTGCTTCTGGGTCTCCTTCTCTTACCCTCAGTCAAACAGCACATGACAGCAAAAAAGATGACACGCCATACTGAGTACCTACATATAACATGTATGAGTCTTCCTCAACCTGGATACTAATTACTAACTTATTCTTGAAGGAGCACAAGGTACTTCTCTCATCGGGAAGTTGAATGAGAGGCACATAATGTATGTAGCCTGTGTAGAGACCGCGAAGGACGTCTTAAAACCACATATACATGTTTACTCTAGCAAATTCAGGATCCAAGGGCATTCTCTTTTCTCAATAGATTTTGTATATTATTTTAAAAGACGCGGGCAATGGATGCTCACCATGTGCATGGTTATTGGCCATTTTTGTACCAGCTGCCCCTCTCACACTGGGCATGATCTTCAGGTGGATTAATTGTTTGCTGATCTGTGCTCATCCTTTCGCTGCCTCTCATCTGGTCCAGGGCTGGACGTTGAGAAGATCTGTTGAGTCCACTTTTTGATTACCTGAGGAAAGGGTTACACCTTCCAGTTGAAAAGTTACCAGTCTGCACAGAACAGTATACATAAAAGGTAAAAGGTATCAAGTATCTCCTTAAGATTGTCCGAGTTAGGTGGAAAAAGCACAACGGGGAGAAAACCTCTGTGGCAATCTTGTATCTCTCAATCAGAAAAAAAAGATTAATGCTGAAGTGATTAGCAAGGCCCCAAAGTCCCCCTGAAATCAGGGAAGAGAAAAAAGCCAGGAAAAATATCTAGAAGTAGAATGCAGTAAAAGTTCCAATTGTTAGAAGCAAAAGTCAGACAATGAAATAGTAGCAAGGGGGCAAAGATCGTGAAGAAAACCAGGGAAAAAATGTGTTGCAACACATCCTTCCATAATAAAGTTCAAGACTAATTTTCAGTCCTAACTTTGTTGTATAGAAACATAGTCCTAAGAAACCATATATGTTCCATGTGTAGCTTAGGGCATACAAATAAAACATAGGGGCCTATTATCAATAACCGGCGATAATTATCGCTAAGCGCAGTTAGCGCTAGGATAATTATCGCCGGCTATCGCAGGTTTCTATCGCGGAGATAGCGTGCTTTCAGCAACGCTTATCTCCAAAGCGATAGAAACCCTGGAGAACAGTGTGAATATCGCTTGAAAACAAGCGATGTTCACACTGTGACCAGTGTTAGCTTGGCGATAGGGCGAGGGGGATTTAGCCATGTAATCCACCTCCCATTGGATTACATGACTAAGTCAGGGTTGGACCAGGCGTTAACAAACCAGCGCTAAACGTGTTTAGCGCTGGTTCGTTAATCACCTCCCCTGCCTCGCTAATAGGCGATAGCGACCTTAGCGACTGTTTCCAGTCGCTTTTAGGTTGGGAACGCCTACTTTGCATGCCATTAGCGATAAATATCGCTGGCATACAAAGCAGCACCCAACCCGGTCGCTATCGCCTAGAAGCTGTCGCTAACAGCAGTTAGCGACAGCTTGTTAATAGGGCGTTTGAATTATCGCCGCTTTAGCGGGAAAAAGTCCCGCTAAAGCGGCGATAGAGCCCTTGATAATATGCCCCATAGTTCTTATCTTAAATACCTTTGTATGATAGCGCACAGAGATATTCAAGAGAAGGCTGGGCATGACAGACCGCTTAGCTTTGCTGCATTGGGTGGTAAAATGATGCAATGCAATGTGTCTTGGACTAGTTAGACTATCTGGCGAGCAACAAGGCAATGTCAACTGGATTTGAAGCCATAAACACTTGCATTATGGACTCTCGGCAGCACCGCTCGCTGTTAAAGCCCACTCTAGTTCAACCTAAGGTGTAAATAACAAGGCCAGCAGGAAAGCAAAACAGATCTTTGTATTGCAGTTAATGTGTATCCCCATAACCAGACCGTTTACTGAAAAAAGAGCATGTTACAAAGAAGGCATAAGGAAGGTTATAAAGGTCCAAACATTATATCTCTAGGATGTGATAAAGTAAGCCTGTAATGACCAAGATGGGAGGATGTTTCAGAGACTAGCCTCAGATGGCTTTAATAGCAACTGAATCGATCAGGCCATGGAGGTGGATATTCCCCAAGTCGAATTGCTTGAAGATTTTAGTAACATTTTAGTAACTTTTATAGGAAGGGGGACTCAAACATCAATTGTTCCACCATAACATGGCAGGATGACCTTCACTGTTGAAGAGAATATGATATCAAATAAAGATAGGCCTAGGGACAAAAGCTGTGTACCTGATGGGGTTCTCATAGACATCTGCAGTGCCACTGAAGATCTCTGGGTTTCCTTTTTAACGAGGGCCTTTGAAGTTTCCAAAGGCATGGAAATGTCCCAGCATAATCACCCTTTTTAAGGAGGGAAAAGACAAGAGCCCTCATGTTACCATGCGATATCCTTCTTGAACTCCACTGTAAAGTTCCTGGATAGGATCTGTTTGAACAGATTATAGATCTAGGCTTCTTACTGGGATAGCTTAGGGGCTATGCAATTTGGCTTTCGTTCGGGCACTGGTACAACAGAGCAGTGCTTCAATTTGTTTTTGGTGTTTTAACTATATGTCTTTTCTAACAAGGACCCTCTTTATTTAGTTTTTACGGCTTTGCCTTCTGCATTTGACCAGATGCACTCTCCTAGTTTATAGGCATCTTTGGTCTCATTTGTGTTGGATGCAGACACCGTAGACCTTCTAGATGCCTTACATGAAAAACCTTGGGGCTTAAGTGACATTTGATCCAGGAGGGGAGCACACTTAGGGCCTGATTACAATTACGGCAGTCCATAGGATCACTGTACTCGGGGTGGTGGTCTGACCACTGCCACACTGCGGCACTGTGCGCCGCATTCGGAGTGCGGTGGTTGGACTGCCACAGGACCGCCGCCTCCGCTGGGATTTAGGATCCTGCAGTGTGGAGGCAGCAGTCTGAGGCAGGAATATGCTGGTGGTGCCAGCATAAAAATGTGGCTTGGAATCCCATCCGGTGGCAACAGATTAAGCTGCAGACTCATCATGCTAAGCCTAGGAGGAAGGAGCCAGATTTTGCATTCAAACAGTCTTGGAATGCCATGAGAAGATGTATAAAAGAAAGAATTGAGTAAAAATATGTATATGCTCTAGCAATTGGTCCAGTACGAAATTTTAAGAGGTTTAAATGATGGTTGTGATAAGATTCTATTATGGTTCACCTTGACTGTAAATGGTTGAGCAGATGAAAAAAGTGTGGATTATTATGAACAAGTTTTTAAATATGATGTGATGGTGTAGATTCGAATGCCACACCTCAAACCCCAGAAGAAGATGGGAACACCGTTCTGGATGCAAGGTTTTATATGTAGTTTTGCATGTGCAAGATCGGGATGGTGCTAGAGTGCTTTTCACTTAGAAAAGAATACATAGAGACACAGGTAAACACATAAGTACAATGCAGTTAAAAGCATAAAATAATACCGAGAGATATTAAGCGGAAGGATGTATATATATATATATATATATCCAGATTCCAAATTGCGGTAATACTGGCGTGCTGCCAGATCGCTGGTGGTGCTTTGAAGGTGGCTCTACCGCTAGGGCTCAGAATGTACAAGAAATAATCCCCATCCAAATCTGATTAAGGAGCAAGCACTCGTCATTGTGGGGGTTCTCTCGTTTATTGCACAGGCTACATCAGGCTATGGACAAACAGGAACGCGTTTCGGCAGACAAGCTGCCTTTTATCAACCTGTAATGCGCCATATTGGTGCTTCTATTTAAAACAAATAATCACTAAAACAGAAGATGCACTACATTGCGCAGCGATTGGGTACAAGTAAGCATGTGGCGCATTACAGGTTGAGAAAGGCAGCTTGTCTGCCGAAACGCGTTCCTGTTTGTCCATAGCCTGATGTAGCCTGTGCAATAAACGAGAGATTTGGTTGGGGATTATTTCTTATATATATATATATATATATATTGGTTCAGGCAAAAAGTACAAAGTTGTCAGAACCCTACAGCCATCTGCAAAAAACAGAAGATCTGTGAATGTGATTTCTATGAAGTCATGTAGAAAAGTGAGAAATGGTGCTTCATGGATTTGGAATAGGTTCTGGAGAATTTCCAAGATGGCCACCAAGATAGCAACCCCTGTGCAATGTTCTATTGTTGCAAACTAGAAGGCAGTTTAGAATGTAGGGAGAGCCTACACACAAATCCACGCACTTCACCTGAAGATTTTGAGGAGAAGGACTTGTTTAGAATTCCGGGGCGAGACAAGTCAGTCAGGGTAGTTTTCGTCGTTGTACTCGACGTTGTTTATTGTTTCGCCGCGCTTCACAGAAGTCCAGGTTTATAGGGAGTAGTGTCTCCATTAAGAGCAAACAGAGTAAGACGAAATTTTTACTTTTGTTGCATATTAGTTTTGTCTGCTAGAGGGAGCACTCTTCGATACTTTGAGAGACTAGTGTCTCTGGGCTTGCGCATGTTCACAGAAGTGAAAAGAAGAGTCAGCACAGGTTCCGAGAGTTTTTGGTAATATTGTTTGGGCTACCGCAATTTTCTGCAACTTAATTTTGGAATTGCGGAAAGAGTATATAAAGAGGTTGACACAGAAAGGTGTTGAGTTTAAGTCGTTTGACTAAGAGGTTGTTGTCTCCACGCTGGCATATGCCTCCCTCTGCCTGACCCAAACATGGCGGCCTGATCCCATCACAGACTGTTATCCTCAAGATCACGAGTCGACGTGCTGCAGCCCCTCTGCCTCCGATGGTTGCGGTGCTGTGCCTGCAGAGGCAAGTTGCGGGACCCTGGCGAGCCTATCGGCGTGTCCCTCGCCTTCTGCCTGACTCCTGAGTGACGGCTCAACGGGACTCATCGCTGGACTACCCCGGGGGTGAGTGCTACTGTACCTCACTGCCCCCCCCCCCGGCAGCTCACAACATTGTGGTCATCTGGGGAACCAGGGCGGGATGTTGCCCTCCGTCACCACCACTCCGGTCACTCGGCGTGCCTGAAGGGTCGGGCTGGGGGCTGCCATCCGCCTCAATCCTTGAAGTCCAACTGGCGTGCCTGAATAGTCGGACGACGGAATCCCAACAAACTCTGCGGCTGCAGGTGGACAAGAGCATCGGTGCTCTGACGGTGACCGAGCCTCTCCCGCCGCAAGCGTCTACAAGGGGAGTTGAAGCATTCGCCCTCTGCTGGCCCTTGGCGAGCTGCAATTAGGAGCGTCTGGGCTCCGATTGTCTTCTAGCGTGAGTCCGGACCTTGATTGCGGCTGGACCCCCGAGACCGAGCCTCTCCTGTAACAGGCGCCACACAGAAGCTGCTGATGACGCCTGTGGCGCCGTAAGCAGGCTGATCAGCCAAACAACGGAGAAATCTGCATTACCACAGATACGCGTGTGGAAAATAAGTGTAAGCAGCGTATTCAACTCTGCATAGGGGTCATTGTGCCCGTGGTCTCAAATCCCTTCTCAGGCCCTGAATCTCTGTCGGTCTCCTGCCAACGTGGATGCAGTTATACAGGAAACTGACGCAGCACTGATCACACGGGTCAGGCACAGTGCACTCAACATAAGCTTTGTAAGGAGAGGAGAAAAGAAGCCTCTCCCTGCTATGCGCGCTGCATGCTTGCTTCTCAATTCTCTTGTCTCTGAGGCGCTCTGAGTGTGTAAGTAAGTAGCTTCTGCTTTGTGGTTTAATGAGAGAAAGAACTTCTGCCTCATAACTGTGAACCATGTCTCTATCGGAAGACTCTGCTTAACGAGCTGCTCCCCTCCCTCACTTCTGGGAACTTCCAGCTTTTAAAATGGCTGCTCCTTCTTTACAAAAACTTAAAGAAAAAAGGACTACCCAACATTCTCCCAATCTCCAGCATTCAAAATGGCTATGGAAATAGAAAGAGGAATAGTTTATTCTCAATTTATGGTGGCCATCTTGGACAGGGCTAAGAAAACCTTATTTCCTACCTGAGTAATAGTTTACGGAAATAGAAAGAGGATTGGTGTATCAATCGGTGGCGGCCATCTTGGATATGGCAACTCACCTCATTCCTCCATTCTAAATCAATTGAGTCCTCCATTAAAGACATTTATGCTCTGATTACTGGATTCACCTAAAAGATTCTGTTGCTGTTTCTCCCCTACCACTCATATGAGCTCCTCTATTAAATGGAATATGCTTTCTTGCATGTCTTCAGCCGCGTTAGATACCTTCTCCAAAATGGTCTCCCTTGTCGATTCCTGAAAACAAAGGAGGGACTCCACGAACCGCTGCACAGGATGAGCAAATACGAATAGCCATCTTGGAACGGTTTTGGTCAGTCATCAGTCCGGGTCTTCTCTCCTTTACTTGTCAGCTGACGCACCTCCGGTGGCCAATAGTACCTCCTTTTGGTCCTGATCTGACCACACCTCTCCTGGATCATTTTCACTCGATTTCCGGAATATGCTCACTCCTCTTATTACACTTCTTTGCACTTTCGCCACCCTAGTGGCCCCTTCTTCTACCCCCAAACCCATCCCCCATCACCTCATCCCCCTACCATGGCTCCCATTCGAATTAAATCTGGAGTTAACTGCTTCAAAGTTATTTGCCCCCCAATCTGTCCAAAGGAGCAGCAAAACGATTTAAGCATAACACCATTGAACAATTCCCTGATTCCCTCTTTGTTGACCAATTCCACAATGGGCGTCTAGGGAAGCTAAAAAATGACCTCATTTTCTTCACTCATGACATCCCTGCCTGGTCCACCTGCTTCTTCAATTCCTTCAACGTCTCCTCCTCCTCCTCTATCCCACATGGGCAGCGGCTAAAAATGTCCCCCTCCACCTGTTTTAATGGTTCCCTCACCATTACACTTTATAACAATGGCACTGTCATGATCCAAGCTATTGACTCCTGTCTCTCTCTCTTTGACCACCTCTTCCACTCCCTTCGTCCCACCCTTCCAATTACGATCTCCCTTGATTCTTCTTCTGCTAGCTCCTCTCCTTTCTCCCTTTTTTCCCCCATGACCCCCCTATCGTCCTTCAGGCCGCTCTCCCGGGAGACACAGGGCTATCCCTTGTCCCCCCTTCCCTTGCTCCCTCCTCTTCCACTCTTCCCCCTTCCCAATCTGATCTTCCCCTATCTCATCTGCTTACCTCCGGCTTCCCTCCCCACCCTGCATCTTCCCAATATTCCAATGCCATCTCCCGCCCCTAATCCCCCTATTCCTACCCATCTCCCCCTACTTAATCCACCTATCTTACAACCTGGTCCACCGGTCAACTTTCCCTACCCTCCCCTTTCCTCCTCCCTTCTCCTTCTCCTCATCCCTTTCCGCTCCCCCCTACCCACGTATCCTTAATTCTTCTCCTTCACCTTCCATCTCTCTTCTACCTCCCCTTACGCCTCCTATGCTTTGCAACCCTGTCTCCCCTATCGGTAATTCCACCCTCTTCCCTCCCTCTGACCCTACAGTCCCATACTCCCCCCAACTTCCACTTATCCCAATGCCCCCATCTCTGCCTGGTGCCTCTTCCCCTACATACACCTTTCCTAGCATACGGTACCTATCCAGCACCTTCTCCTCTCCTCTCCCCATTCCTCTGGCCTTCCTTTGACCCTCCTCCCTCCCCGCCCTGTACAGCCCAGTCTCCTCTCTTCTCCTCTTACCCCTGGCCTTCCTTTGCCCCCCCCTCCTTCCCCTACTTGTACAGCCCCCTCTCCTCTCTTCCTTCCATATCTCCCCCATCTCTAAAACAGTTGCGTCAGAGCTGCATTGTTTGCTCCACAACTGCAGATCTGCAATCAAGCACAAACTGGAAATTACCGACACTATCACCCATCACAATCTTGACATGCTCTTCCTCACTGAGACCTGGTTCAATGACTCCTCTCATACTTTGTTTGATCTTCTGATACCTACCGACTACTCCATCCTCAGAAACGACAGAACTGACAAAATTGGTGGAGGTGTCGCTATCATTTTCAGAAACTCCCTTCAAATTAAAGTCCTTCCTTCCATCCCCTTCCGTACACTCGAAAGCCTATCCCTAGAACTTCAAGTGTATCAGGGTTCACCCTTCAGGTTCCATGTCATCTACCATTCACCCGGAAACTGCTCTCCCTTTTTGGAGGAACTCACCGACTTCATCAGTGACCAATTGTCTCAAAGTGACAGACAGATCTTCCTGGGTGACTTCAATCTACACTGGGGCTCTTTGGAAGACTCGGCTGCCAACAAGCTTTCCACATTTCAATCAGCCAATGATCTTTTCCAACACTGTTCGGAAACTACACACTCTAAGGGCTCAATTCTGGACCTGGTCATATCCAAAGCAGACCTGCTCACTATTGCTCCCCCTGTCCATGTAGACTGGTCAGACCACTTCCTCATTCCCTTCCGTTTTCACTTATCGCACGTTATTACACTCGGCCAACCCAAAAGGGCAACTACCTGGTTCCGCAACACCAAAAACATTGATCTTGACACTCTGTGTGACTCTGCATTGCAATCACTTCCTAGACTAGACCCCAACGTGGATGTCAATGATCTCACCTCCCATTGCCTCTCAGTCCTAGCAGTCGAAATCGATATAGTCGCTCCACTCCAAAGCAAAAGAAAAGACCCACCCCCTCTGCACCTTGGTTCAATAAAGCTCTCTATGATGAAAGGAAAAACCTTAGAATCTTGGAGAAACAGTGGAGACAATCTTCGTCCACCACCAATCTCTCTCATTTACGTTCGGCAAGATCCAAATACCACAAGCACATATTCCATGAAAAAGCATCACATTTCAGATCGCTCCTCGACTCAGCCAAGAACAGACCCAAAAAACTTTTTGACCTCATCAAAAACCCAAACTGCTCTCCCCAAATCATCAAGCCTGAGGATTCTTCAAAGAAAGCAGCAGAATTCGCTTTATTCTTTGATGAAAAGGTAAAATCACTAGTGGATCAGGTCACCCACACCACCCCCATTGAGGAACGAAAATCCTTAGTCACTTGGCAGAACTTTGCAGCCATCTCGGAAGATGACCTCCTCAAATGCATCCTTGAAACCAAACCCTCCAACCATTCCTCTGACCCCATCCCCAGTGGCATCGCCATTGATTTCTACACCAATACTCTCTCTTACTGGACCAGACTAGTTAACCTCTTCCTTAGTCAAGGCTCCCTCCCTGCTGCCCTCAAAACAGGACAGGTTACCCCTCTTCTAAAAAACCTTCCGCAGATGCGAATGACCTCAACAACTTCCGCCCCATCACCAACCTCCCTTTTCTTTCTAAAATCACAGAAAAATGTGTTGCGAAACAACTTTCCCTACACATTATGGACAATAATCTCCTTGACGTGTTCCATTCGGGTTTCATCCAAAATTGCAGCACTGAAACAGCCCTGCTGCAAGTGATTGATGATGCGCTGCATATACTCGATTCTGGGGAATCGTGCCTTCTGATTCTTCTTGACCTCTCTGCAGCATTTGACACTGTTAATCACAACACCCTCCTCAACATTCTTCAACAGAGAATGGGCGTGGAAGGCACAGTGCTTAAATGGTTTGCCTCATTCCTCTCGGACAGATCACAAATGATCAAGATAGCGAACAGTCTTTCGTCTCCATTGGCGGTAGGTCAAGGCGTCCATCAAGGTTCTATCCTTGCACCCACTCTGTTTAATCTCTATCTGGAACCCTTGGGGAACCTCCTTAGTAAATCTGGGATCCACTACAATCTCTATGCGGATGACACCCAAATCTACCTCAAGGTGTCTTCCGCACATGATCTTTCACTACTCAACTCTACTCTCAACTCTATTCACAACTGGATGTTAGTTCACCAACTCATTCTCAATCCCACCAAAACTGAATTCCTCCTCCTATCTACCTCTCTCTCCCCTCCTCCGGTTCAATCCTGGATGGATCAGCTGAATTTACTCAACAATAAACCCGTCATTGTCGACAGCGCTAAATCCCTAGGTGTCATACTTGACAAAAGACTCAACCTAATCTCCCACATCAACTCCATTGCTAAGAACGCACGTTACCAGCTGCGACTTCTGTGGGGGATCCGTCGGTTCTTCCCGGAGAAAGACCTAAAAACATTGGTCCAATCGCTAGTTCTCTCTAGACTGGATTACTGCAATTCTCTCCTGACTGGCGTACCCAAATCTCACCTCTCCCCCCTCAAATCCCTCCTCCATTCAGCAGCTCGCTTTATTTCAGGATCCAAACGTATTGACCACATTACTCCTATCCTGTCTTCTCTTCGATGGCTTCCCATCGAGGTAAGATCCATTTATAAAACTGCCTGCATCACCCATAAAGCCTTGCACACTTCTTCCCCTCGTTACCTGGCGAATAAACTGAAAATGTCAGGAGGCTCGAGACCTTCTCGGAATGCAGCAAAGTTTCTGCTTGAGCCCCCTTCCTTCAAAAAGGAAAGATCGATGGCTCAATCGTTCTCAGGTAATGCAGTGAGAATCTGGAACTCGCTTCCGCCATTGCTCCGTGCCACTACCTCCATCCAGATTTTCAAAGCGGACCTCAAATCTCTTCTCCTTCAAAGACACTTCCAGAACTAATACCCTCATTCTCAGACCCCTCCAGGAAGCTAGTTCATCACTGTAAATTTGTAACATCTTTTTGTTCATTCCCCACCCTTGATTGCTGTGTCTGATATTGTGTTATTGCCTATATGGTTTTACTCTACCTCTCCTGTTTATTTTTGTAACGTTCTATTTTATACCATTTTTCTCATGTAACGTAACTGGTTCTATTGTACAGCGCTCTGACACCTTCGGGTAAAGTCCGCGCTATATAAAAATGCATTAAATAAAATAAAATAAATAAAATAAAGAGGTTATTAGTTTACTTATGTTAAAAGTAGATATATTCATACACATTGAGGGTATATAAGATCCCGGGTAGGGAACTCCTCACTCGTTATCTGAAGGTGAAAGTTAACCTAAAAAATAGAATATTAAGCCTAAGAAAGTCTTGTAATTTTCCATTTAAGCAAAGATTCTGAATAAAAGCAATATACATACAAGATGAGCTAAGAGCCATCAAAGCAGCTTTGAATTTTCAACCTAGAAGTCTACAAGAACGAAATAAATAAAGAAGAGAGGCATTGGTCACACCAAGGTGGGGTAGATACAACTGTAGTATTAAGATAGATATCTTGCATAATCCAGATAAAAGCGTTTGGGGTAAAATAAGGTTATTGAATGTTCTTATATTACAGTACTTCGTACATTCCCCCTGAAAGAAAAAAGGCAGAAGATAAAAATACTTTGAGAGAGAAGAATTGTAAAAGAAAAAAGAAGAAACAGAAGAAAGGTGTGACTGTCTCTTCTCTGCCCCATCCCCTTTCCACCCTTCGGGTTCTTCAGTCACGCGATGAATAATTGATTGGCTGGAGAAGTTGATGAGGGGCATTGGGAAATACACGTCATTCTGCTTCCGTGCATTAAGTGTAGCACTCTGACAAAAGGTCAGCACAAATGTGCATGGTAAAAATAGGAAAAAAGGAGGGGCTATGTATGTTGAGGTAGCCTGACAGTGAGGTAGGAAACAAAGAGATAAAAATAAAGTCAAACACAAATTGCAAAACGCATTATGAAACATATAAAGAAGAGAATATGCACACAATGTGGCGCAAATAAAAAGAAAGGGGTAGAAGAGCATGGGAAAGTAGAGAGCGGTAAATAAACCATGAGGCTGGAGTTGCAGTGACGCAGTGAAATTCAGGTGCAGGAGACTAAAAATCTTTTACACAGGACATGAGTAAGTTCAGATTTGAAAGCAAGAAGGGTGGGGTTAGTGGTGCTTGTCTTGAATAGAATCCCAGGGTTTGGGAGTGCGTCCAGAGAAGGACTGAATCTTGGTACAATGGTTTTTGAAAGCAATGGATTCCAAAAAGAAAGTTTAATCGCAGCCGCGGCCTATGCAGGTAAGAGAGGTGGGGCGGTGGGGCTGGGTTGGAGGGGGATTCGACAGATGACCACGAGGGAAAATTAAATAAATAATTAATATTCCCTTGTGGTCGTCTGTCAAAATCCCCCCCCCCCCGGCCCCACCGCCCACTGCTCTTACCTGCATGGGCCGCGGCTGTTTCATCGGTTTGGAGAGAGTGAAGGATATCAGAGATTTTTCATTAACGACATTTAGTTGAGAAGAGGTGCTATGCAGTATTTTGTATACCAGACAGACCAAAGTAATCGTTTATGTCTAGGGTTTATATTGTGAACTTTACATTATGACTGGGGTCTAATGGGACCATTGTTATTGGTCTCCTAGAACATTCATGGAATACAAAGATACTGTCTATAATTAGCTTTCTTTGTTTGGGTTTGTCTCAATTTTGTGGGAGGAGGCCTTGACAATGTAAGAGTCATTAATGTGATGCTTCCTTATTCTAATACAAGTAGCTGGAAGATCCTTTTTGGCTTCTTTATCCATTTCTAGTTTACTACCTGATCAGGAGAATCTTGATAACCCTTTTTTTGTAGTTTTATATAGCACAAACTCGACCCAAAGGTATTGGAACACTATACATGAGCACCAGTTATGTTACACAAGGACACACTCTTTTTTGGTAGGCACGGGGAGATTAAGTGATTTCCCCAGAATCACCGGATGTTGAGCCGACGCCGAGACTGGAACCTAGTTACGCAGCTCCAAAGTCAGCAGCTCTGGCCATTGCGCCACATCATCTCTCCATGAGTGACCATAAAATGCCATAAATTCCCTGTTGACATCACTCCAAAGGAAATTCAGCCCTGGAATATGGTTAAAGAAAAAGTGCATTTTAGTACGTCAAATGGGATGATGCATTGGACCGCCTCCAATAAAGACAAATTAAATAGTGGAATTAAAAAATGCATTAAAGGATATTAAAGGGCAGGTATTCACCTTTGCAAGGCACTTTAACAGCTTGAAGAAACAAAAACAAATTGAAGGAAACAGAACCTTACAGGAGAGCAGAGTTGCGGAAACAGGCTCTGAGTACAGCTCAGAATATGAAACCGACTCTGATGCAAGCAAAGGAGCATCCCCCAGAATTATGCTATCGACTAAATTGTCCTTAGCTGAAGAGTTGGATTTTCTAAGACGGGACAGGAGACAAATTCAAAAAACAAGGGGCCAACACCATCTGGAAGACAAAGGCAGAACGAGAAAAGAAAAGTGCGAATAAGGTGCATCCGGAGGAACAAAACCCAAACAACAAAGATGGAAGAAAAAGTAAACAGGCAAACGATTGGAACTGTGGTAAACTTATTATCAGTTCAATTAACTACAAATGAAGACAAACAATTATCATTGGGATTATCATATTGCCCAAGGAATAAGATGAATTTTGCAGACTCTAGAATTGATCTTTATAAATTTACCAGAAAACTCAAATTGGCAAAATGTCATCTTATGAGAAATAAAAGATTTGGCAACAAGGAAAATACGCCTGTCACAGGACAAAGTAGTCTACAGATTTCTGACATTGAACTTCTGAGGGATTTACATGAATTAGAAGGTGAAACACTGTGCTCAACACACGACGTTGGGATTCAACAATTTGTTGAACATGAAGGATTAAATGTTAGGGATAGAACAACAACACCTTTTAAACCTTCATCCACTTTGATGCCCCATCTCCCTAAAGATGGCAATGATTCCTTTCAAGAAAATGAAATTGGAGAATTGAAAATCTTATACCAATGGACAAACAAGAAAGCAGCCAAACGTAACAATGCTTATCACAACCTAATTGACAAGCTAAGGAAACATAAAGATCTAGTTATCTGCAATGCGGACAAAGGAAGAAATATCATAATATGGCCCATGGTCAAGTACAAAAATGATGCTTTCAGACAGTTAAATGACTCTCAGTGCTACACAAAGAGCAATGTCTTATCTGTACTCAAGGTGAAAAAACACTCTCATATCAAACTTGAAGAATCGAAACAACTGGATTTACTAAGTTTATATGAATTCAAGTACCTGCATAATGATTTTACTAAACGACCGGTGATGTACCTTATCCTGAAAATTCATAATGGGGCGGCCGATTATCTCAGCCAAGGGCAGTCTTTTAGAGAAAACATCAATGTACATTGATTTCTTTCTGCAACCATATGTAGGAGCATTACGTCATACCTTAAAGACACTGGCGGTATACGAGCTGTTAACCCTTTCTTACAATTTAGACCGGCTACACTGTATAGGCATACTGAAATGTTATCTATGATTGAGTGGTGCTTGACTAACAATTTCTTTTTGTTTGATAACCAAATCTACAAACAAGTACATGGGACCAGCAGTGGGCACCTGCTTCGCCCCACGTTATGCGTGTTTACGTGTAGGCTGGTGGGAGGAGCAGGTCCTCATCACGGCACACAGTAGGATGTGGGGAAATCATGTGGTAACATGGCTTCATTTTATTGATGACCTTTTTATAATTTGGAAGGGGTCTAAGACATCAGAAAATCAGTTTATTGAGCAGATCAGCCACAATCAGCTGAGCATACGATTCAGCGGGACAGTGAGTAAAAAACAGGTTGAGTTTTTGGAAGTACAGATGTTTGTTTTTTGTTTTAATCTGTTTTTTATTGTTTTTTTCTTCGTCTCAATACTGAACAAACAGATACACTTTACATAGTACCATGCATCACATCTCTTGATGACAGTCATTACAGATATGTGATATAGAATGTAGTATTACAATCTTGATGACTCAGGAACCGTGTGTGGTGAAGCAACTCATGACTTGACAGTCAGTCAATTCTGATTCCTGACACGTTATTGGTCACTGATGGGATGCTTGCCTACTGGCGGGTTGTGTGCGTACCATATTCTAAAAGTGTTAACTTTGGAGGTGGGAGGTAAAATCGAGGACAACTAAAATTGAACTGGGAAGGGGTCAAACTCGGTGTGGCACCTCTGATTAGTTAAAGTGATGTTCCCTGGACTGCAGTGGTAGTTGGCGTGAATATGCTGTCGATGTGTGGCATGCAGGCTCTACTTATTGTTTGTTCAATGGCTTTTTATCTGGGTGCAACTGTTTTGATGCTGTATATGTGAGAGGTCATCTCAAGGTTTATGCAGACTCTATATTAAGGCGTGTCTGGGGTCTTGTCCCCTGCAGATAGCTCTTGTAGAATTGTGTCCCAATGCGCTGCAATTGGGGTTTTGAGCAGTCCTAACGTGTCCTACCTGTGCAGTGCCACACTTTCAGCCTTGGCCCACACCTGCAATGAGCGCTCCCAGGCATATGCGGCCAGGGGCTCAGGTGAGCGCCATCTTTTAGTAATTAGTCATTTCGCGACAATCACCCAAACGCAATGAACCGAGAGGTGACTCCTACGCTTTTGGTGTTAGAGTAGAGGTGCAGAATACAGGTCTCCCAATTCAGGGGTATCAAACGATCTGTACAGTGGCTCAGTGAGGACACCACTGATTCTCAATATTCCCTCAAACGGAGGCAGCTCTACACCATATGCAACAAGTCTTGTCGGGTAGTGTGGCAGCGTGGGAAGGCAGCGTTCGCGTCACTATAACATTTATTAATTTTTGCTGGAGGAAGGTATGCCCTCTGAGTGATGAAATATTGTATTAGGCGAAAATGCATATTTTGCGGAACACTGATTGGCCCCTCCAGCACCCTGCTCCATTCAGCGTCCGTGAAGGGGCATTGTAGGTCCCCTTCCCAACTCCTCTGCAAGGGAAGCTACGTGGTCACTGTGTGGTGTCTGAGGGAGGCGGTGAACCACTTGATCAAGTGTCGCCCATGTCCCACGACATGCAGGTATTGGATAGTTAAGTGCATTGGGGCTCTCTTGACATGTCTCCCCAATGTTTGTGTAGTGCGGCTATTACTGTGCGGTGTATGAGGAATTGCCCTGGTCCAATCCCATTATTTTCTGCCATGAAGGCAAATGACATCAGGTTGCCTTCATGATACAGATCCCCCATGTCCTGTACTCCGCCCACAGTTAGGTGTCGTAGCTCACAGGCTGTGATGGATGTGCGGTCCCTGGGTGTGCCTATTAGTGGGAATGCGGGGGCATACGGCTTTGTGCTTGATGAAAGAAACAGGCTTCTGTGGTAGCATCTATATGCTACATTGAGTAGTAGCTGCGGGGTTTTTCTGTTTGTTGCATGGGTGAAATAGGGAGAAAAGGGCTTGGTGGGTCAAGGCCGGGAGACCTATTGCTGTGTCGGATAAATAATGCTTCGAGAGCCATCGGGCAACCCACTGCAGTTGGGCTGCAAGGTAGTATTGTTCTAAATTAGGAAGTGCGAGCCCACCCTGGTTTGTCGTCAGGTAGAGTTTCCGAAGAGCGACTCTGTTATGGGAGGATCCCCAGATGAGTTCTTTCACCACTCTTTCCAGGGTTCTGAAGTAGGATGGTGGGATATATAGAGGAAAATTGGTGAAGCAGTATAAAAGTTGCTGTAAAACTACCATTTTGACTAGGGTTACGCGACCCATAGTTGCCATAGGGAGTGCGCTCCAGAATGTAATATTTTTTTTTTCTTTTTTCGAGAGCCATCGGGCAACCCACTGCAGTTGGGCTGCAAGGTAGTATTGTTCTAAATTAGGAAGTGTGAGCCCACCCTGGTTTGTCGTCAGGTAGAGTTTCCAAAGAGCGACTCGTAATTTGCAAGCGGATTAAAGCTATTGCTCTGCCTAGATTACCTTCAAGCAAGTCCTGTTGGCGGTGGTATATACGGATCCCTAAGAATCGGAAGGCATGTATTTGCCACTCAATGCCCGTGTTGTTGAGTACGTAATGGGGGTTGGGACATGTGTCATCCAATGGATAAAGACAGGACTTGGGTGCATTTATTACTAGTCCAGACAGGGCAGCGAATTACCCCAGGATGTGTTCCAGCTTTCTGAGGATTGAGTGCACGTCCTTAAGGTATAGGAGGAGGTCATCTGCGTATAATGAGATGATGTGCATGCCATCTCCCAAAGGGATCCCCCATCCTGCACCCCTCGCTCAAAACATTGCCGCCAATGGCTCCACAGCGAGCGAGAACAGCAATGGGGATAATGGACACCCCTGCCTGGTGCCCCGCCACACCATAACTGGGGCCGAGATAAATGGGCCAGTCTGTACCCTCAACACTGGGTCCTTGTATAGAAGCTGAACCATTCTAATGAACGTTTCTCCAAGCCCATACAATGGCAGCACCGCAAAGAGGAAGTCCCATTCCAGGGTATCGAAGGTCTTCTCTAGGTCTAGGATCAGGCAGCCTGCGTGAGGCCATCGGTCATATTTAGCGACTCTGAAAAACCATTGGAGGTTCAAAGAAGTGCTTCATGCTGGGACAAATCCATTCAGGTCCTCATGTACTAGTGATTGGACCAGTGGTGCTAGCCCGCCTGCTAGAAGCTTCACCAGGATTTTATAATTGGTGTTTAATAGAGCCAGAGGTCTGTATGAGCTCAGCTCTATAGGGTCTCTGTTGGGCTTGGGGAGTGAGACCAGCAGTGCTTCGTTCTGTGATTGCGGGAGTGCGGCATCTTCTAACGCAGTGGCATAGATGTCCTGGAGGTGGGGTGCCAGTGTTGCCGCATATGTTTTGTAGAATTCTGTCGGGAGCCCGTCTAGGCCAGGGGCTTTCCCTGTTGCCAGCGCCGCTATATCCCCTTTAATCTTGACTTGCTCAATCGGAGTGCTTAGTGCCTCTCTCTGCTCTGGTGTTATGGTGGGTAGATGGTTCATGGACAAGAACGCTCTTGTTCTTTCCCAGTCTAGTGGGGTGGTGGATTTATAGAGGGTCGTGTAGTGTTTCCAAACCTCATCTGCCCCTCCTGACTTGACGGCCTCCAATGAAAGATGTGAGGAAATTGCCAGCTTCTTCAGAGACAAAATTGCCAAAATTGATCAATCCTTCCCTCAAATCATGGCCTTTCCTGCTAGGAATATCTCTCTTTACATCCCCCCTTTCTCCACATCAACCTGTCCTCCTGATCCTTTCTTCATTCAATCTACTCCAATTGGTACTGGAGACACCTTTTCCAACACACAATTGAAAAACGACACCACTTAGACAAATTTCACACCCATGACCGAGCTTGAAGTCTTTAATATCATTGCGAAATTAAAGCCGACCTCTCATACCAAAGACCGATTCCCAGCAAATCTAGTACACAACCTTAACCACATTATCGCCCCATGTTGGACAAAAATTATTAACACCTCCTTGGCCTCTGGGTGCGTCCCAGTCTCCCTTCAACTTGGGCAAAATCACTCCCATTCTTAAAAACCACAAGGCAGACCCGAATGATTCCACCAACCTCTATCCCATCTCTAATCTCCCTCTTCTAGCCAAAACCATGAAGAAATGTGTCTTACAACAACTCGACAGATACATTGGCAAATACAACCTACTGGACTCCTTCCAATCTGGTTTCAGGAAAGGCTGCAGCACAGAAACCGCCATGCTTAACATTGCTGATGACATTCATTGCTCCTTAGAGAATGGAGATGCTTGCTTTCTTATTCTGCTGGACTTCTCAGCTGCTTTCGATACAGTCAACCATGCATCTTTACTGGAATCTCTTAAGACTCGTTCTGGCGTTAATGGCACAGTCTTAAACTGGTTCACTTCCAACCTCCAACACCGAACACAACAAATTAAAATCAACTCCTGCCTCTCAAATCCCACTCCTGTCTCTCTGGGTGTCCCCCAGGGCTCAATTATCTCCCCCTCTCTCTTCAACCTCTTCATGGAACCCCTTACTATCATTTTGAAACAAGCTGGGATCAATTATCACCTTTACGCTGATGACTCGCAACTCTACTATATAATCAAATCACACAGTGACATCCTACATCTCAACACCACACTGAGCAAGATTCAATCCTGGTTTTACTCCAACCATCTTAAATTGAACCCCATCAAAACATAAATCATTCTTTTCTCCCCCAAAAGTAACCACCTCCCTATCCAAGTCTGGATCTCTGACCTCAAAGCCCTAAACTGTCCGCTCACTCTATCCAACGCGGCTAACTCCTTAGGTTTCACCCTGGGCAACGATATGTCACTGAAGGGCCATATCAATAACTCGGCCAAAGGAGCACTTAACACACTTAAACACCTAAAAGAAATCAAACCCTTCATCCCTCATGATGATTTCAAATGGGTTGTTCAATCGCTTGTCCTCCCTAAACTCGACTACAGTAACACTAAACTCACCGGAACCCCTAAAACTCACCTCGCCCCCCTCAGATCCATGCTCAATATGGCTGCCCATCTTATAACAGACTGCAAACGGTATGATCACATGACGCCTGCCCTCAAGTCCCTTAACTGGTTCCCCATTAAAGGAAGATGCATCTACAAGATGCCTGCATCACCCACAAAGCACTTCACTCTCAATCCCCGGACTACTTAAACAAGAAACTCATAAGAGCAGGAAGTACCCGGCCGTTGAGAAGCTCCAATGTTCTTCTTCTCGTGCCCCCATTACTAAAAAAGAAATCTACTCAGACTTGCTCCTTCTCAGGAAATGCACCTAGCATCTGGAACGCCATATCGAGGGACCTTCGTTGCAGCCCCTCCTACCCTGGCTTCAAAAGAGACCTGAAACGCCATCTCCTCAACAAATACTGGAGCCTATGAATCTTTCTGAACCTGATCTCTTTGGGGCTCCTGTGTTTCAGGTCATCCCTCTGCTGACCTGCTGGCCTTTCTTTTCCCTGTGTTCTCCTTATTGTTTCCACTTGCCTTTCTCTCCATGGTCCCGCAGTTACTTCTGTTCTAACCACATCTCTGTACATTTCTGGACAGTGTTCTGTTAATGCTGGCTCCAGCCTAGCCTGTACTTTATATCCCCTAATTTTGTTAATTGTTCTGACCTCATTTCTGTAACGTCATCCCCTACAAATGTTTCTTTGTATATCTAATTTTGTATCCCTCTGTCTCACTCCCCTTATTTTTAACTGTATGTAACCTTTGATCCTAAGATTTTTGCCTTGATCCGGATTCGTTGTTGGATGTCTCACGTCCCTTATTGTATTTTGTGTGTATCCATTCCTCCTTGGATATTTGCCTTACTCTTGCTTCTGTAAAGCGCTCTGATACCTCTGGGTCTAGCCAGCGCTGTATAAAACCTTTAAAATAAAATAAAATAAATAAATATATTTCAGCATGTATTTAGTGTTGGGTGTATACTGTAGGGTGTAATGTGTGTATAGGGTGTTGAGGTTGCTCCTGTTGCAGCAGCCATGCCAGCAATCTTCCAGGTCTGTCTGACGTCGCGTGTGTGCGTGCCGAATGTGCTGTGTAGTTTAAACAACACAGCTTCTCTAACAATTCTATATGTTTATTTTGCTTCTTGCACAACTGTTGCGAGTCTCCTGAGCCCGATGCCATTTGAGTCTCTCAGGGTAAAATCTCCTGTTCTAAATTCCCTATCTCCCGGGTTAGCTGTCTGCACATGTTCCAGATTAGTCCTAAGCTGTGCCCCCTGATAACCACTTTAAATACCTCCCACTCAGTTGATTTGCTATGTGTGGTGCCGGTGTTATTTCCAAAATATTCTGTTGGAGCTTCTCCCAGTGAGGCCCGGAATGCTGGGTCCTCCAGCGCTGCCGGCTGGAGGCCCCAAATGGGGATTGGGGGCAGACAGGCCTTCCAGTTCAGTTGTAGCAATTTGGGATTGTGGTCGGAGAGTGTGAGGCTAAGGTAGTTGGCATGTTTGACGAGTGGCAGCAGTGAGGGAGAGCTCACAATACGGTCCAGCCTCACATGTAGGTTGTGTACATGGGAATAAAAAGAATACACGTGGGTGTCTGGAGTACGGGCACGCCAAATATCTGTCGGAGACCAGTACGTCAGCCAAGCGTGCAGGGCTGATGCATTTGAGAAGGCCTTTGCTCGCGTCTACGGATGGAACGATCGGTCTAAAGAAGTGTCAAGCACTGAATTGAAGTCCCCCCCAGCAGCCATTAAATTCCGCTCCAGGGTGTGAGCGCATGTTTGAGGTGACGTAGGAAGGCAGACCGGTCTACATTTGGACCATATATGGACCCTATTAGGGTGGATTGAACATTTAAGCGGCCTTTCACAAGGACATACCTGCCATCTGGGTCTGCCCTCATTTCCTCTGCCGCGAAGGAGGCCCCTCCTTAACCCTTATTAGTGATCCCCTGTCTTGAGTGGAGAAGTTGGTGCTGAAAACTTGCCAGCGCCGGCGAAGTCGGGAGGCTTCTAACTGTGTTATATGTATCTCTTGCAATAACACTATATTGGTAGCCCTGCGCAGTATGAGTATATGGAATATCGCCTGGCTGGGGTATGGATGCCTCTGACGTTCCATGTGATAACGTTGATTTGTGTCAATTGAGTCGATTATGGATCCGCATGTTGTGTCTTAGATGTAGGTATCCTGTTGACTTTTTTAGCGATGTGGCTGCTTGAGTGTGCAAGGTCCAGGTGATATTTGCTTTGGTGTAAGAGGCATAAAGAAAAGTAGGGGAATTAAACAGTAAAACATGAAGAACATTATCAGAGCAGGTCCTAAATGAGGACCCTCCCAAACCGTATCGCAGTCGCAAACTGCTACCAACAATGTCAGTTCGGTATAGTGCTGGTTTGTGCAGTGGCAGCAGTCTTTTTGTGCCCTTATGGTGTGACATCCGTCAAATCCCTCGCTTAGGCCAGCGGGCCTCAGATAATCTTTTAATGTGTTCATGGTGCTACAGTATGGCGTTATAACATGGTTATCCCTGGGTGTTGCATGATACATCTTGATCGGGTTGTGGCCCTTGGGAGGAGAGTTCCGGTCTTGATCATCCCACTGGCCCACATGGGGGAGAAGCAGAGTGTGTTAGGGTGGATTGGTGATCTACTCAGGCTAGATGATGTCATCAGAGGTTTGTGGTGTCACCTCGGGAGGTTTGGCGAATCTAGCCCCTCGGACCATGGATGAGTGAAGTCTTCTTCATTCATGAACTGAATGGATTCAGTGTCTGGGCCTGAACTACGAGGTTGGTCACCAATTGTCGCTGCAATCTGCAAAGCTTTCGGTGCTCTGTGATTATTTGTTCCAGATTAGGAAGTGTGATCGGTGTAGTTGATTGAGTCGCGTCCTTGTGCTTGTTCCGTTTCCGGTTGTTCCTGTCACGGCGTGCCATTGCACTAGTACCAGATGCCGTGTGTTCCGGTGGTAGTCCCAGACCCTCTAGCCAGCCCCAGGTCTCCGCAGGAGAGCTGAAGAAGTGTGTGGAACCCTCTGCCACTACTCAAAGTCGAGCTGGAAACAGAAGGGAATAGAGTATTTCTAGCTCTTGGAGACGCCTCTTCACTAGTTGAAAGGATCCCCTACGCCTCTGCACTTGGACATTGTAGTCTGGGAACAACATGACGCGAGCGTTGAGTACAGTCATGTCCGGCGATTTCCGCGTCTCTTTCAGTATAGTGTCCCTGTCCCTGAAGTTCAGCAACCTGATCAGGAAGGGCCTGGGCCTTGCTCCAGGGGGAGGCCTGCGGTACAGCACCCTGTGCGCTCGTTCCACCACAAATTGAGAGAATAGCACATTCTCTGGTAGAAGATCCCGTATCCAGCGCTCTGTGTAGGACACCGTGTCTTGGCCCTCGACATCCTCCGGTAGCCCCACCACATGGACATTATTGTGCCACGATCAGCCCTCAGCATCTTCTAGCCTTTCTTCCAAGGCCTGAACCTTGGTCATAAGGATGAGTAGTGTCGCTGTGCTTGAAATTGTGACGGGGCGTCGCTCCGCGAGTGCCGTTTCGAGAGCTTGCACCTTGCCTGTCAACTTATGGTGGTCCGCATGTAACAGTGTAAAATCTGTGGCTACCTTGTCTATTTTCGCTTCCAGGGAGGAGAGGGTTTGTTCAAGTGATGTGCCAAGCTTCTCCACTGCCCTCAGAACTGTGTCCATTTCTGCCACTAACGACTGATGTAGGAGATCTGTATTCTGTGCTGCAAGCACCCGGGTGGGTGGATGTCTGTGCAGCGTTGGATCACAGCCGACGAATGGCTAGTTGTTGAGCTGTAGGTATAGATTTGCTTAGTCTTAAATTACTGAAGTAGAGAGCACACCGTGGGGTTCAATCCTTCACGGGTGGCGCGGGGATGCAGTTCATGTGTCCATCTCTTCGGTTACATGGGAGAGACTCGCTGTGCGCTCGTGCCCTCTGAGGAGACAAGGGGAGGAAAGGGAGGGGCCAGCATTCACTCCCGGTCCCTACAGCGCTGTTCTTCATGCCAGGCACTGGGGCAATGTGCAGCCGAGTGCGATTTATGAATTTCAGCCCAAGGCAACTGTGGTCTGTCAATCCCTCGTCTCCCTCTCAGGCCCGGGTGCCGACCGACAAAGAAACGGGGAGGGGGGATAAGAAGGAGAGGGCCCAACGCAGCGTCACCCTCGAGCTTAAATCGATAATGACAGCGATAGACTGGTTCAGCAAGCCTCCTTCCCTGCTGTGTACCCCCCTCCTCCCCCTCCCCGCCCCCATCTATCCTCTTCCTGAGTGTTTATTTCCTTTATTCTCAACTTCTGTTGGTCAAGTTGCTTTGTTTGTGACGGTGCATAGCTCATGCCTCCGGTTGGTAAGAGTGCACCTTTGCCAATCATTGGAGACGGGCCCCCCAAAGGTCACCTTGATTCCGACTGTGTCTCTTTAGGGAGGGGTGAATCAGCTGCGTTGGGCTCGCAGCCACATTAGGGGATTACAGTGGGCCTAGTTATGTAGGCATTGTGCCATGGGCTTGCAGGCTCAACAAATGGCAGCAGTGGTCAGCACAGAGACGAGGGAGGAGCGGGGCAGGCCTCACGCGGAAACTCACATTCCTTCAGGCCTGGGCCAGGTACGACCCCCTGGCCTCCTTAGGCGCATTTCTCCTGCCTCCCCACTCCTTACCTCTAGTTTCAGCAGTTGTGGAGGCCTCCTATTTGAATTACGGGAGGCTGCGTTGCCTCCGGCCTCAGCCCACACCCTGAGGGCACCTTAGTAGATCAGATCGGGCCGCTGTTTCCTCTTCAGGAGAGGCCTTACTTCTGCGGATTGCTGCCACAGCCAGGCGCCACGCTGTTCTGCTATCACGTCTGGGGCCGCTCCAGTGTCTACTTGCCGGTCCTTCCGCTACAACAGGTGGCTCTGCCGCACTGGATCCCACCTCGATTCGCACTCCCCCGTCGCTGCCGGTTTAGTCCGTGTGCGCTAGAGGCCAGGGGAGCTCCACGTAAACAGCGCATAGGCAGTAGTGCGGGGTGCCTGTCTCCATGCCAGCCAGCATGTGTTTGAATTTGTGATTATTACATTTCTCTGATATAAGTGCAATATTAAACCAGGTCCCATATTTTGGGCTTGAAAATGTTTGAATCAAAACACTTCAAATCATGGGTAGGGCTTGATGTGCCTTGATTTATCAAGGCATATCACGCCCCACCCATGATCTGAATTTGCATATTGTGGGTTACAGGTTCTAATTTCTACTCATATTGCAAATGCATGTTTTGCTAATTTAGTGAATTCTGAGATTAACGAAGGTGCTCTATTTTAATAATATGCATAATTAACATTTCTCACACCGATATTTTTTTTTAATCATTGCTCAAAGGTCCTAGATCTTAATTCATAAAAATGCCTGTGTTTCTATTGTCATTTTAGAAGTGCAAGATAAACTATTTGTACGTACATTATTCCAAGGATTAACAGAATTGTAGCATCTTCTAAGAAAGTTCCTGGAATATAATTGAATTTTTGCAGTCATAACTTTTGGTTAGTGATGGGTTTATGGTAATTTCTGAGATAGCCCTCTTATTATAAGTAGGAGAACACCCAGAAGTTCACAAGTTTGTAGGTATTCACACATCACTTAGATGTAATTTCCTACCCTGGATATACTGGGAAGTTTACTCCAATTGAGAGCAGGAGTAGGTGTATTTCGAAAGTGATAATGGCAGGCGAGCATTCCTTTTTTAAACTACGAGAAAGTGTAGGGGATTGTCCTTTGGGGGCATTTTTTCCACATGAATAAAACAGAAGTTAAATGTGCAAATAATCTTTAGCATCAGACTTAAATGTGCAGTATTTCTCTGTATGCATATATTTAAGCATTTGAAAACTAAGCCTGTCATAGCAATATTCCAGGAATTCTTTGTGAATCCCATAAACATCAGAAATTTGACCTAAACATGGGAGTAATCTACAAGACCAAACTTCTTCTGTTTTTTCCTAAAGTTTGCCAAGAGGACTGTCTGTAACATTCAGGGGATTTCACTACCAACCCGCCCCTCTTATGTCTGTTTGCAGAAGTTGAATGGGTGTCACCCACCATAGCCCTTGGTGTCTGATATCTCTCCTGATTCGAGACCACCAAGATCTGCGGACATCTGTTTTCAAAAAGCACTTGCACCTTCACCTTCTTGCATTTGACGTATCTTGACTCCGTCCAAACCAATCTGTCCAGGAACAAGTTCATTAAATAATAAATTACTATGTTTGAACACATTGATTAATTTTCATTGTGTTTGCATGTGTTGTGAGAAGCGAGAACTGTCTTTAAGGAGACAGAAATTGAAACTCGAAACGTTTCACTAGCCAGGCTCCATGAGTCACAAAACACAGTGCATGATGGTTTGGAAAGCAGGTCAAAAATAGAAGTTATTTAAAAAATATATTCCGAAATGTCTGGTAGTACATTGCTTATGATTGGGAAAACGTCTAAAGTTGTTTTATGTTATTAAAAGCAAAATGAGGCTTAATGGTATCTGAACGTATTGGGACCAGGCATGCCCATCATGATGCTATGATTTTAAGCTTCCACTAATCATTACTGATATCCAGCAAGAGCTCTGGCACTGCAGTTATACCTTACTTTCTGGGGAGTGAACTTGACAGACCTATTCTATTATGCATTCCACGCTGTAATTAAAAACCCACAGTGGAGTTGGAAAGCTTATTAGCTCGCTTTAATAGTCTTATTAGCACAGTCAATAGAATACATATGCAGTGACGAAGTTAATCACAGGAGGAAATATTATTTTTTTAGCTCATGGATGAAAATTAGATTGCAAACTTGGCAGACAGATTTGTGAATTGTTGGTAAATAACATATGCAGTTATTTGAAGTGATATATATCACATGGCTGAGTGCAATAGCACAAAATAAGGTACGAGTTCTAACAATGCCATAATTTGTGAATCCTGGGTTGCTTAGTTCTGCACACTCCATGGATTTACAGGTGTTGCCTTAATCATGGGTGCATGTGCAATTTCAATATGTGTACCCCATGAGCATAAATGTTACCTACTCACTTGCATTTATGGCATACATTTTTATTTTCTGCACAGTTGTGATGTCATAGGGATACAATTACAGCAGTCCTATGTATGGCCTCCATTTTAAGCCTTTCTCATGAGCACCAGATTCCCTGAATGTTATATCTAAGTGCTATGCTGTGAAGTCACACAGGTACGCTTTCACTCCCCTTGTTTTGGTTGGTCCTCCCTTCACTGATCTGGCTTGTCCACTGACAGAAAAAAGAGGCTGCAGAAAGGCAGATGACAGATCAACAACTTCTTCTGAAGTCCTTCATAGGTGACACTGTGATCTTAACTACAATTAACATTTCAGTTGCCTGGTCTGGGCTGTCGAGACCAGCGAAAGACATCGATTTCCATTGTGCCACAGAGGTGAACATGCCCTATACTCTCTCTCAGGCAGTGGTGAACATAACCTTAACAAGCATTTGCAATGCAATAGGTCTCGCATTCACGTGTGTTTGAGCTATTGGCATTGTAAATGACAATGCCTTATCTTTATGTTTTGGGTTTTAAAACATAAATAAAAGGCATTGTCATTTACAATACTAATAGCTTAAACTCTCTGTAGTGGGCTGGTCCGACGTGTACAAGAGACATAGTAGACGTAGCCGAGATGTATTTCATGTAGTTTATTAAGTCCTTAAGAAGTAGTTACAATGAGCCCCACCAGGAGCGACCTGCTAGCTGCTCAGCCCATTTTCCAACTGACAACACTCACACCAGACTCCCAAACATTCCATACATGTCAATCTCACTAACATTCTACACAGAACACTCACACTAGCTGAGCAGCTAGGAACAAGGTGAAAGGGAACATTACAGCATAACATGAGAATACTACATATCCTCTCCCTTTTATATTGAAAAATAAATAGAACCACATTAAAAAGAGAAACACTATACACAGTAATGTACAAATGATGAAAAACATCCATAAACCCTGGGATGAAAGATAAAACGACACCACGAGAGGGAAAACAGACAAACATAAGAGGCAAGGAGAATGAAAGGATAAAACACACCAACACCATCCTCCTCCTATAATAGAGAACAAAAATAGTGCTCACAGATACCAAGTGAGCAACAACCACATTGAAAGTAAAGGGGAAACGTACCCCAAGACTAAAACACTATGGATGGACTACTCCAGTACGTCGCCAACATGTAGTGGGCTGGTCCCACGTGTACAAGAGACATAGTAGACGTAGCCGAGATGTATTTCATATAGTTTATTAAGTCCTTAAGAAGTAGTTACAATGAGCCCCACCAGGAGGGGTCTGCTAGCTGCTCAGCCCATTTTCCAACTGACAACACTCACACCAGACTCCCAAACATTCCATACATGTCAATCACACTAACATTCTACACAGAACACTCACACTGGCTGAGCAGCTAGGAACAAGGTGAAAGGGAACATTACAGCATAACATGAGAATACTACACTCTCGCAAATGCGAGACCTATTGCATTGCAATAAAGAGTCTTCTCGACCGCTTGTTAGATTGTAAATATCAGAGGACGAGACCGGCATGCGACGTCTTCAAAGTAGTGATAAATAGTGCAGTGAAGAAGATGTGTAAGTGTTGTAAATTACACAGACACAAAGCGTGAAGTGAGAGTTACATATCATCCGAGCTATAAATACAAATTAAGCGCTCCAACACCTTTTGCTCTGTGATTACACTGTCGCGGCTCAGGAGGAAGAGCGGGAGGGGGGGGGCTATTTCCTGCCCTCTCCATGATTTGAGTGTGCAGTGTGGCATTGCGTTATGCCATTGCTATCTTTGGCCTAATAAAAAACACTCCAGCTGTAGTAGGGCCCTGGCTTCACCTCCTGGTGCAGGGCTGGTTGTGCTTTATGGCAGGCATACAGACTAAATTACAGGTCCCGTGTAACAACCGAAGTAAAGGGGCCAGTAGCCATGGGAGGTTACAAATGAAAGCAAGGCCATACTAAGGAGGGACTAACAAGCCTATTAACGAATCCGAAGGCCGCATTTACGAAATACAATGACACAAGTCAATGAAAAATATGGGAGAGTGGGCGCGGCTTCTCTCCCATACTCTACTACAGCAGTCTCGCATAGCGGCAGCGCACGGCTCGACCTAAAAATTGATAGACTACTCAGAGGGAAGTGAGGGGGTTGGCTGAATGACCAAAATCCGTTATTTCTTTCCCTTATTTTTATAAACTGAGGGAGGAGTGGACAGAAGACGGTTGCAAAGGTGAGAGTGTGCCATATATTGTTTGCTTTTAATATTAGATGTTGGTAAGCCTGAGGGAGGTCCGAATTGGGTGAAGGAGACAATGTTCTGTCTGGCATCTCAATGAATCCTATTCCCTGCACAGGTGATCTATCGGATCAGCTTACTAGGACTATTATGAGGAGAGGGCGTGATCATACTTAAATTGTAGATGGAATTCTATCAGTAATGGTGAGATTTTAAATCTTATGGTTCCAAATGATATCATAGGCAACCCAAGCTTTTGTGTCATTGTGTATATGTCAACAGGAAGCCCTCAACGCAAAGTTATCCCATTGATGATAGCGACCCCTCTTTAGAGCAGTTGTTTGCATATGTGCAATCTAATAGTTGGCCCTATAGAGCAATAATTTACAGGTTGCAAATGTACCTGCTGACTCAGAGCATCCATAGTTTTATATATATATATATTGATGACTTATTATTCAACATTGTGTGTGTATTGAGAAGGTTTTCCTATTTAAAGTGGTGTCAAAAAATGCTGGCAGGGGTGAGTTACTCAATCATTCTCTTCGGTTAGTATAATGTGTGCCATAACATTTCATAATACTTATTATTTACAGCACTATGAAATGCCACACTGCCGGAAGCAGGAGCTACAAGTATGTTAAAACTATGTCTCTGACTGTGGCAATTTGATTTTGTGGGTGTCAGCGCATAGACTTGTTCTAAGGTTTCCTCATTGTGCGTGCTAACGACTTGGACCAGGAGCGGTGTTGTCCCTAGACGGACTTTGTTGCTCTCCATCTGGAACCCTCACTGGTATTAGTATGATTAAGCTCAGTAGCTGGTGACAAATGTTCTTGTAAAAATGACAGACAAGAATTATAATTTCAAAGCTTTATGTAAAGAATAAGAGACAGTTTACATGGAACATGTTATGATATGCTATGTTATATTATGTTATGGTATGTGAATTTGTAGAGCACGATAATCATCCATGAGGGTATTCATGTGCTGAGTGGGCAGGCGGGTGGAGGAGGAGATTGTGCCTGTTTCATCTTAAAGAGCCATGTCTTGAGGTTCCTTTGGAAGTCCATGAGGGACGGGGAGGTTCTGAGTGTTTCAGGAGGTCATTCGAAGTCTTGGCTGCAAGGTATGAGAAGGAGCATCCTCCGCCTTTGGTCTTTTTGATGTGCTCTTGCCTGGGATGCAGATCAAAGGTGTCTGGTGAATTGGTAGAACTTGAGGTGGTGGTTGAAATAATCTAGACCGTGTTGTGGAGAGCTTTGTAGACGTGGGTGAGTAGCTTGATCTTTCCTGGACAGGGAGCCAGTGGAGATTTTTGAGGTGTGGAGAGATGTAGTTATTTTGTGGGATGTTCAGGATGAGTCTGGCAGGGGCGTTTCGAATGGTTTGGAGTTGGCGTAGAATGTGGGCTGGGAGTCCGACATAGAGGGCATTTCTGTAATAAAGTCTACTGTGTTCAGTGGGATCCAGGTGAAAATCTTGCATTGCATTTGTAAGATGTGGATGCATGATGAGGAGACTGCGTTGATCTGTCTGCTCATGGAGAGGTTGGTATCCAGGATGATCCAGAGGTTTTTCGGTTGGTCTGCAGGGGCGGGTGGGGGCCCAAGTTCAGAGGCCCACCAAGGTTCATCCCAGTTAAGTGGTTTAGGGAGAAACTCTTCACATAATTTCGTAATTTGTGTATTTTCGACTCTGGTAAGAAATCTTTCATTTCTGCCATTTCTTTATTTATTTCTTCTAGTCGTTTTTTATATGTTGTTTTCTGTACTGTTTCGATTCACTTATTTTAATCTTGATTGTCATGGCTTCCGAGAGTCGTTTAGCTGTTTTTATAATCAGCATTAACCAATCCCATGTGCAACGCCACAAGATGGAGGCCCAACCCTTTTTGAAAATGGCGTCCTCGAGGAATATCCGTGGGGCATTGCTCACCCACAGGCCTCTGGGGGCAGCATTTTCCCTCAGGTATTCAGTCAATATGATGCCATGAATGACTGTTTTGATTTGTTCTCTCTTCTGGATTGCTAAAGAGTCCTAATCTCCAGTGCCAACATCTGTGTAATGTTTATGTCATTCAAGAGGGAGGGACCTGATAGGATGGAATCGATTTCCTCATCAGTATACGTTAATGCTAAGTTTTCTTCCATGATGTAGAGTTAAACGGTAAATTACTGACAAAATGGTGATAACATGGTATTATCACCTATACCGTGACACTTTGTGATGGTAGGGTTTTTTTTAGAAGAAATAAATAAAGAAATGGCAAAGATGAAAGATTTCTTAACAGAGTCAAACATACACAAATTGGGAAAAGATCTGAAGAAATTCTGCCAAGAAAAGGTGTATCGGTATACACAAACTGATTACACCCCACCAACAGACCAGTCTGATGAGGAATCATCGGGAGGATGTTCGATGGACTCCACAGGATGGAGTAGCAATGAAGAAAATAGACGAAGGTGAGGAGGAAGACGCAGATGGAGAAGCCACAATCGACACCCCAGTTGGCAAAGGCGCTCGTATGAGGAATCAACAGTACCATTCTATCAACCTTTCCCACCACAATTCGGCGGATGGGTGAACCCCTACATCACAGGACCAACATAAAGCTTTCCACACACTTACAGGCCTTTTTTATGTAGAGGCAGGAGTTCCCATAGAGGAAGAAAAAAAAAAAAGTAAGCTGGGAGGACACCAATCAAAGTATGATGACTAGGAGCCAAAAACAGCACCCAACACTGGGACCCAGCACCAACACTCGTTTGTGTTTAACTTAACAGACATGACCTTAACAGAGCACCATGAGAACATGCTCAACAAAGGATTGGAATTCGTCCCAACACCAACCTTAGATAAAATCCTCCTTCACAGTAAGGTGGCCGAATTCTGCAGGAAAATCAAACTTAAAGTCTTCTTCCAAAACAAAGAAAATCCAGACAATGAGCGTGATACTGACTTAAGAAACAAATCAACTTTCTGTCCCACCAATGTGATGGTACCAGTGGAGATAACAATGTATGAACAAGCACTCTTAAAAGAGATAGAAATAATCAAAAAAATGCACTTTGAGTCTTACCTGAATATCACAAAAAAAGAGAGAATAGCACTAAAATAACTAAATGACAACCATAATCTGGTCATAAAACCACCAGATAAAGGAAGCAGGATCGTCTTCCTAAAAAAAGCAGATTATCACACCCAGTGCACCAAACTCCTGAACAATACTAATTACTATGAACCACTGATGGCAGATCCCATAGCAAGATTGAAAAGACACATTGATATTATGATTGACGAAGAAGACTGCTGGATTTCCAAAAAGAAGCACCTTTCCTCCTCCAAAAGAACCAAGAACTCCCTACTTCAATTCTTGTCCAAAAATGCATAAAAACAAAATACCACCACCAGGTCACCCCATAGTATTGGGAATTGGCCCCATTCTTGAACCATTATCACAATTTGTAGACCACTTCCTTCATCCAATAGTACAACACACCTCCTCCTATTTAAAGGATACTTGTCAACTACCGAATTTACTAAAAAAATAATCAAGAATTCGACCCTTCCAATCACCTTTTGGTCAGAATTGAGATTGAAAGCTTATATACTAGTCTCCCACAAGAAGCCACCCTGAAAACAGTGCAGAATATACTGTTCAGAGAAAAGTGGAATTATAACACCCCACGACATTTTGTCCTTGAGTGCTGCAGATTAGCACTAACAGATAATTTCTTCGAAAACAAAGGTTCCCTGTTCCGGCAGAACCATGGTACTTCGATGGGGAGTACCTTTGCTCCAAGTTTAGCAGGATTGTATGTCAGCAACTTCAAAGAAACACATATTTTTTACATCTTCAACCCTACAAACAGAGGCTATGTTTCTGGAAGCGATACATAGACGATATAATCATCATCTGAAAAGGAACAGAGGACTCAGTACAAGAATTCCTGGGCTGCCTAAATGCACAAAACAACTACGTGGAATGGGTCTGAGCACCAAGACATATTACAAACCTACAGATAGAAACAGCTTACTCGCCTTTACCAGTTTTCACCCACGCCCCTTGAAGAAAAATCTACCCTACAGCCAATTCCTAAGAATTTCCGTAACCGCAGCAACAAACTGGACTTTAACATTCAAGGAAAAAGATCTCGCTAGAAAACTTAAGGACAGAGAGTATCCAGAACACATTATCAACAAATGTCAAAAACTAACCAAAAATCAGAACAGAGAGATCCTGTTAGAACAGATCAACAGAAGTCCTGAGAAAGACGTCATAAGTTGCGTCACAACATACTGTACAGCATCAAATCATATGAAGAAGCTCATTAACAAACAGTGGAACATAATCCCGTCAGGGCTTGACCACTTTGTCTCACCAGTCCCAAGCTTGTGCTGGATCTGTGAAAAAATAGAAGTTGATGTTATGCACCTCTTTAACTTGACCAGGAAGAACATCATGTATTTCAGCTGTTGGTCGCTACAATGTTGTTTCTCTGCCTCGAAGGAACACCTCATCTTTCAGACCTCAAGAGTGTGATCGGGGAAAAGCATCCACCATACAGAGAACCTTCCAATCTTTTTTAATGATCCCTGTTTCCCATACAGCATGAGTTACTGACGGAATTGTGGTCACCAGCAATCGTCATGGGGTGGGGCAGGAATCATAGTAGGGTCAGTGTGGACATTCAACAATACAACTATGAATTGGGGGGCTCAGAGTCTCTGATATAGAGGCCTACTATCGGGCAGCACAGCTCCAGTTTGCGGTGGGGTGGTATAATGTACAAAATAGTATAGATGGAAGACTGTTGGACAAAGCTTCGGTGGCGGCCCCCTCACAAATCGACTGTACGCAGGGGGATATACAACAGTGTCAGATCCACATATAACTCAGATCACCTTACGGGCATGGCAGATAATCTTGTCTAGATGGGCCAGAGAACTTCCATACACTGAAACCGTACCACTATGGGACATACTGGCATTTGACCACAGGGACAAAACTATGGGTATCACTGCATGGGGAATGGGCGGCTGTAGAACGGGAGGGGATCTGTATGAGGGCGACTCTTTCATACCCCTGCAACAGTCTATCGACCAGTTCAATCTGGGGTGGAGTCGATATCTACACTACTACACACAGCCCAGAAAGTGTGGGGTACAGTAACCCACACTGCAAGTGTCCCATACTCTGGAGCTGATCCTCCACATAGATAGCGGTAAAGGAATCATAACACAGATATATAAGGCCCTCAGGGCAGATATCCAGAACTCCCCCCTCAAGTCCCGAGTAAAATGGGAGACGTACTGTGCCCAAGAATTCACTGATGCCCAATGGAACTGTACCCAAGTTCTCCTCTGCATCATCACAAGTAATGCTTGGTTTAGACTGATACAATTCAATTTCATACATAGAACATATGTCACCCCAGTCATTTACACAAAATTGACCCCACTAGAGTGCGAGAATGTCCTAAATGCCACTCCAGATGGAGGCCACGAATTTTCATGTGGCGTGGCACTGCCCCCAGATGCATGCATATTGGATGCTTGTAGCTGATTGCTATCCGACGAAGTTCCAGCTAGATTTACACAGTAATCAGCAAGCCTGCCTACTTGGTAGGGGAGCCAGCCAGAAACTGCAAAAACAAAATGAAAAATAAGTTGATCCACTTCACACTGTTACTGATGATACACTGGCTGAGCCCACTGGTACCGACGGCAGCTAGCTAAAGGAAATGTATTGGGGAATGGTGTATAGCGGAGGAAATTAGGCTGAAACTAGTGAGACAAGATGAAAAACTTGAGTAAAGCCTAATTCCCCCCCAGATGAGCACCCACCTTGAATGTGATTCAATCCACATTCTTTTAGAGGTAAATGGGAGCTGGATGCACACAAGTAGTACAGACCGTGGGCACATTTAGATGCCCGACAGCATCATCAAATCATAGAGGGTAGAGCACGTTAGGACAGCAGACTATGGAATGGCTGGGCAGCAACATCCCTGTTGACCAGGACAATGCCCCCCCCCCTGGAAAATGATCAGGGCCCTTCAAAGATGTGTCGAGACCCCCCACATCAACAAACCACTGAGGGGTAATATACAATTGACTAAGGTCAGAAAGAAGTGGCCCTCTTCACCTGAGAGTCCGTTCTAGGCAGGGTGTCCCCCATTTGAAAATTTATGAACTTGAGATCATTTTCAAGCCCTGCTCCTCAGAAGCAATGCTCTCAAGATGCCCTCCTTCTCGCAGTATAGACTCTGAGTTTTATATTTCACCAGAGTATTGATGTGGCCAAATGGGTGGAAGGGAAGTTTTAGAGTGGGTGCTGCACGAAAGAGACCTAGAAGGAAAATGGTTCATAAACAATTCTTAGTTCCGCTTTCAGAAAGGATTGTTTTTACATTTCACACAAGAAAACTCTGGTTGTTTCTACTAAAAGCAACATCCATAATTACAGTTCCTTATGTTAAACAACACAAAGTTATTGATATTCCTGAATCAAAAGCTGTAACAGTTCTTTTCAAGGTTTATTGCAAGTTCTCAAAACAAGCCTATGTATACCAACACAAATCTCTACTGAGGGGGAACTCGGAGTTAGTTCCCAATGTGTCTCTCATACTATGCCTAGTTGATTTCCCTTCATTAACCACTAGTGCAGACCTAAACTTGCACCCCTACTCGCCACCTTACCGGAGTGCAGTTTTTTTCCAATTCACCAGAAGAATATCTGCCCAAGCGCCAGAAAGTGGTACCTCATCCGAATGTCTGAAGAAGGTTAGCAGTGACTGAAAGCATGCATTTAGAGAGCATGGTGTCAGGAAACACATGCAGCCTTGATCTGTAGGAAGACCAAAACAGCTCTGTGAAATCAAGAAAACCTATTGGGATTTTGACTCCTTGATGTGGCATCTCCTTCCAAAACCAAACATGAATAGCAAGTGCAGCTGAAAGGACACAGCCTCTTTAAACAGAGGTGTCATCTCAGAAGGTGGTGCCCCAAGCATTTTCCACAACTTGCACCTGCTGCCAAAGGGAAACAACAATGAAATCAGCATAGTCAGCACAAACAGATGAGTCATTAGGATCAGCAGGTCATTTGAGAATGTTCCAGAATTGACACCTGCTGCTAAAGGGAAACAACGAATGAGTCATCAGAGTTGCCACAAACAAATGAGTCAAATAGTGACGCCCCTTATTGGCATGAGTGTTAAAGCACACAAACAATAAGAATAAAGACATTACAGTAATACAACATATCTTGTTTATGCATTGGAGCATTATGGTCAAACATGCTGCTGAGTTGTACTTGTATTATTACTTGCAGGAAGGAGTTTACAACATCACTCCCCCTCCTAAAGTCTATCAATAAAAGGGAAACAGAGACTGACACTGGTGGTGGTGAGCATGGAAGCGACATAACAGGAGGGAAGCATGAATGGCAGTTGCGGGCTCCCAGGAATCTGCCTCAGGACCATACCCTTTTCAGGCAATAAAACACAATGGGTGACCATGGTGTATTTTCATGTCCTTCATAGCGCTAACCATGTGCGTCCAGTGTTTATTTCCTAACACCGTGGGTGGTCGGGAGCGAGATTTGGGCACAGCTGGTTTCAACAAGGAAGTATGAAAAAAAGCATGAATTTTCATAGACCGGGGCAGTTTAAGCTTAAAGGTAACTGGATTAATCTGAGAGTTTACTTCAAATGACCTAATTAAACATGGGTGAAAACGATAATGGTGTTTGAAGGTTATGTTTTTTTGTAGAGAGAGACACTTTGTCTTCAGGCTAGAAAGTAGGACCAGGCTGTCGACAACTGTCAGCGACTTGTTTGTACTGAGTCTTGCCATTCATGACATTGCAACTTATTGTCTGTACTAGATGCTCCATGTGTTTTAGACACAGGGTGAGACTAGGAATGGAACTGGGATGTATAGACTATAATAAAGGTAGGTACCCAGGGTGGTATCCATAGTTTGCATAGCATTCTGACATGCGAAGGGCTGCATGATACAAGTTCTTGTAAGCGAACTCGGCTTACCACAGTAACTCAGATTATGAGCATTTAGATCTGAGGGTAAAGCGACATAGGTATTTCTTCAACTCTTGGTTAACCACTCCGTTTGGCCATCTGTTTCTGGATGGAAACTCTTGGAAAGATTATACTGGATTTTCAAGGCAATACACCAATTTTCAAGAAAAAGGAAGTAAATTGAGGGCCTCTGTCTGATGTTATAGTTTTGGGCAATGTTCCCTCTAATGTTTTTTAGGTCTCGCCTACGCAGCGCGCATGCGCTGCATAGGCAAAAAGACCTTTTGCAATCGATTCGGCTTTTCAGCCAAAAACGTGCACGCGTTCCATTGCCTTCAATGGCAGCGCGTGCACGTTTGGCGATTCACTTGCGGGAGCGAGCAGCTGGCGCCATATGGTAGCAATTATCGCTCCTGGTGCCGCTCGCTCCCGCAAGGAAATCGCACTCCCCCCCCCACCCCTCCACCCGGAGTACTGTTTCACTTTCGCGGCGCAGGGCCGCACTTGTGTTTCAGTGCTTGTTCTTTTAGCAGCTGCTAAGAGATCTTTCTGTCTCTGCAATAACTATTTAAAACGCGTTTGATGCCCTTCTCGTCTCCACACAGGTAATGGCATTACTCACTACTGCGCCATTTGCTCGAAGAGTCTCGGGCGCGTTTCAGAGCGCGGCTTCTCTCCATCCTAACAGCTGTCCTCGGGCTGCCGAGGCTGCCGTAAATCTCCGTCCTCCCCCTCGCGCCCTCCAATTGCACCTTCGTGACACGAAAGGAGCGGAACGATTTTATGGATTTCCTTAGGAAATCGGTAACATTGGATGCCTCCAATGTGTGCAGCAGCAGTGAAAAGACTTGGAAGCTTAATCATATGAGCTTTTCTTCAAAATATCCACTGAATGAGGCAGGCAGCGCTCTAAAGTGGAATCACATATACTTGCATTACTTTCCTCAGACTCCATAATCTGGCTACTTGTTCCCCAGTCTCTGCTGTACTTGCTCGAAAGCCGAGGCTGCGGCTGGTTTGCGAGTTTCTGAAGCGCTCGGCTCTAATTATACTTTAGGTCACCCCATAATTAACTCAGTAACAGGCCCGTCAGTCCTCTTAGAGACAGCCACCGGCCCCCAAGTCTGTGCATGTGATTTGAAACTAGCGTTGACGGGCTGTGGAAGCGCCCCTCCTTCAGACTGGGCTGGAAGCACAGCTGGGCCCCCCTCATGCACCCACTGAAGCCCCCCTCGGAGTGCTGCACCCCCCCCCTCCCGGTCTCTGACACTCACCCAGGTCTCCCACCCCAGGCCGACAAGCAGAAGAGCAGCTGGAGGCAGAGCATGGGTCGATCTATGCCGAGATCTCAACCCAATACCACCCCCGCTCAAAGTCGGCCGCTCCGAGCACATTGCCCCCCCCGTCCAAAACCGCCAGACCGTTGCCACCATCAACCTACTTAAAGCCCTGCTGCCAACCCTATACTTGTGGTGTTTACACAAACGCCGCCACTTTTCCCCTAGGACATTGTTTATGTCTGTGGACTCGATAAATTCCGGGGATGATACAAAATGAAGGCAGAAGAAAAGCTGTCAGATTCCGAGGTCTGCAGACTTCCGGGGCTTCGCTGTCTAGCTGCACATACATTGCATTACTTCTGGACATTGTTTACACTAAATGGAAAAACGCGCACAGAAGCCTCTGTCTTCACCCCAAGTGCAGCGCTGATGTATCAAGCGGTTTCAGTGACTAATTTGTTCAAAAATAAGTGCCAGGGCCAAAACATTTGCCCTGCAGCCACAGCTGCATCTATATAATGTCGGGAGTGCAGAATACAGAGGCTGCGTAGTTCTGACTTAATTTCATGCCTCTTTCACACTCACCGGACACTCCCTGCCATTGTAGTTCATTCTTTCAGGTTCTTTATCATCCATGCTTTCTCGTATTGCTAGTATTTTTCCGTCTTTCTCTTGCCCTGCTTTACCACCTGTGTGTTTTTCTCTCGCTTGCTGTGGGTCAAAGTCTGATGAGAGAGTGCTAGTTCCCTAGAAGTGAGTGCCGGTGAGCCCCACCTGTAACTCACATTAAACACTGATCGGTTAGTTCTGTCCCGACTATGGTATTCAAAATGGCAAGAATACATTTTGGGCTCTCGCCCTATAAATTTTCCTCTCACTTTGACCAATCTGCGTGAAACGTTCTAGGATTGACCAAAAGTGAATCAGACTATCCAAGGGTAATGCATCTGATGCAGAAATACACCTGTAATATACTGTTTTACAGTTCAGCGGGGCTGTCTCAGGCTTTCATCTTGCAACTGTTGATTAAATAAGTACCAAGCACTGCAATAATCGTAGCAAGTGTTTCACGAAAATAAATTGTTCTCCATATTATGTCAAATATTTCACATAAAAGCAAAAATCCCACCTTAGCGACTGGGATAAGTCATGAGAGATCCCCCAGCGTGAAGGGCCGGCAGTGTATGTAAACAGAAGATAAGGCGTTAGGACCATGAAGCTGTCTTTTTAAGCAGAAGTAGTGATGCAGTGAAGGCCGGACGCGGGGAGGGACGAGAAGCGCGCGCTCCCTTTGTAGAGTCAACTAGTCAAGCTATCATTTTAGAAGGGTTGGGGTTTCAAAAGTGATGAAAAGTGTTAAAAAATAGAAGACGCTTGACAGATATGCATTCTCTTGTACGTTATCACGCCCTACGTAAAGCTTATTTAACCTTTTTATTCGCACTTAATTTGCACCCTCTTATGCAAAGCACGTAATTCCTTCCGGCAATGGGCACGCTATATAAAACTGCATTAATTAAAATATAAATAAAAAGAAGCGGGGATGGATAAATGGAGGGATACAAAGTAATCGTTCTTGTAGTCTAGGCCGCAGATCAGTTTTTTTAACAAGAGACAGGATTTGCACGCGTGAATGCACGAGTGTGGTTTATAATTCAGAAGTAGGTAGCCATATTTATCACTGAACAGGAGACTTTGTTGGTGGCAGTATGAGCTAACTGCTATGGCTTTTCAGAGCCCACTGGGTGACCTGTAACTAGTTATTATAACCCACACTTGGGTGAATAACAGTAACATTCTAACTGCCTGCTGGTGAAATGTAACACACAAAGGATTGTCATCGTGGGAGAAACAGTGGTGATAACACACCCAGCTAAATGTTTACCTTTGAGCATCATCTCCAAAAGTCACGCACCTCATGTAAAGGCAAAAGATATGCTTAAACCGTAGTGGTGTTTTATTTATTTGAGAGAATTCTATAGATCTCTGTCACGGGTGAGTAGATGTGGGCGTTGTACATATCAAACAAAAATAACAAACACCATTACTACTAAAATGAAGGCATCAACCTTGAAGGCAGGACATTTTTCAGAAATGTAACTAGTTTGTGCTCGTACCTCAGAGGGATGGTTTGATGCTTAGGGGTCTTTGTTACTATTCTTTGATCCAGCCTTGAGGCGCAGTTCCCTCCGACTGCAGTCAGCTACTTGGGAGATATTAACCCATGTGTTTCTTCTGTAAGTGCAAAGAATATCCTTTTAAGGACATGAAGTCTTATGCCATTCAAAGTGTATGTTATGGTATGTTGGAGATTTGTATTGTGCTTCACACCACTGTAAGTTGACTTTATAGTGCTGCGGGGAAGGCAAGAGATGAAAAGGAGGGGCGAGGTAAGGTGATAAAGGGGGGACGCAAAGTAGGCAGTGGGGAAGCATCCTTGTGTATCAGGTGCCTACCCCTAAACAATAATATCTCAGCGTGTAGAGCGATAGTTAATTTGCAGTGCAGGGCTAAGACAAAGAGCTATATACTCTGAGGCAATGGATTTTTGCTCTGACAAGATTGGATAACAAGGTGAATTTTTTCACAGAAAACACATAGCCACAGGCATAGCCAATAGGTCTCGCCTTTGGGACCTTATAAGTGTTTAGCCATGCAACAGTTGATGTTGATGCACCAAGGATATTGTGCTGCATAACTAAATACTTATAAGGTCCCAAAGGCGAGACCTTTTGGCTATGTGTTAAATTAACGAAATCGCCACAAGAGTTAGGATGGAAGTTTATTCAGGGTTTAGCGTAGATCGC
>CAWUFW010023419.1:0-76159 GCA_963921515.1 Calotriton arnoldi
GACGCTTTACCGGTGTTTGCTCTGTTCCTGTTGTTTCCCCACACTCTGTTGTACGGTGAATTTTAGAATCACTGTTATGGCGGGGTTGGATCTGCTGGGTCGCTGTGTAGTTTTTGCTGACTGTGCGTGGTATCCGCTTACTTTCGGGCTTTACTTTGTCCCTCTCCCGCGTTGGCGGATAGTTGTCAGGGGGGTTTAGGCACCTCCGTTTTTCCCCCAGTCATCCAAGGCCATCGCCCGTTGTTGTGTGGTATGGCAACGTCGGTGTATAGAGATGCACCGGGATCAACAGCAGGGATACACCTTGTTGCAGCGACGTAGCTATCTGGGTAAGATGGCTGCTATTGTAGGGAAAGCTCTTACATAGGTTATGGCGAAATCCCCCACCCTCTGCGCCTCCTTCAACAGATTCGATTCTATTTAGGCGGATTATCAAGCAGGTGTACCTGCTATCCAGTGTGTTTAAATCTGTGCCGTCCGACTATTGAAACCCCGCAGCCGTATGGGGATCGTGCTCTACCCAGATAATCATAGCATAATGCTGTAGATCGCCACTATACGCATTGGTCAGGTACTTATCTTTTCAGGCGGCTGCGGTAGTTCACTACACAATCTGCAATGTTGTTGGGGGTCGCCACCAGCGTAGCAAGTTCCACCATCGGTCCGGATGTCAGCCGGGCATTACAGCGATGAGTCAAATTATTTGCCGGTGCGCGACGCTATCTTGTCTCGGCCAAAGGATAACGAGTCGCGCACAGTTTACTCGACGTTTTGCCTTGATATGCTCATGTACTCTCAAACGGAGCACATTTTCTTATTGCTGGCATATTCCGACGTCAGTTTTCATGTTGGTTTCGTTGTTTTAAGGGCCATTTGCATATTTTTTATGCGGATTCGTATTCTGGCCGGTGGAGCAGCACTAGAGTGCAGCCATTCCGCAGTGCGCCCTCTAGCGCCCCCCCACAACAGCACTGAGTTGGTGATGCTCTCAGTGTTGGATGAGCTAAGGCTCACAGCCGATAAGAAAAACCCCTCTGCATTGATCTTATTGGACCTCTCAGCCGCGTTCGACACGGTGAACCACGTACAGCTGGTGGCCCGTGTTCGACGGTTGGGAGTTATGGGGACGGTCCTCCAATGGATTGTTTCCTTTTTGGAGGATCGGTCCCAAAAAGTTCAACTAGGGGATTGTACATCCAGGCAGGGTGCTTTGCCATGTGGGGTCCCGCAGGGCTCTGCGTTGTCTCCTTTGCTTTTTAATATCTACCTTCAGCCATTGGTAGAAGCACTGGCAAAATTGGAATGTCAGGTGTTTAATTATGCCGATGACACTCAGCTAATTGTGTGTATTGACAATTCAACTCAGGCACAGCTTAATGTACAGAACATCCTCCGGTTCACTATGAACTGGATGACCTCCAATTCGCTCAAGGTAAACCCAGACAAGACAGAGGTGCTTGCTCTCATCACAGGGGCTAACCCCTGTTCCAGTCTCTTCTGGCCACCAGAACTCGGCACCACTCCGACACCGGTGCCTGTTGTGAAGAGCTTGGGTATCAGGTTAGATACCAAGTTAACCATGAACAATCAGGTAGCTGGGGTAGTGGGGAGCTGCGTGGGCTTGATGAGGCAATTTCGGAAACTTTCACCCCTGCTGTCGTTTGCCCCCATGCGTACCATTGTGTCGGCATTAATTCTGTCACGCCTGGATTACGGCAACGCAGTATACATAGGGCTCCCCGAGAAACTCCTGGGGAAACTTCAGGTGACTCTAAAAGATGCGGCAAGACTGATTTTTAAGTTGCTGCGAAGAACTCGCGCCACACCCCTGCTACAACAAATACACTGGCTACCTATTAAGCAGAGGGTCAGGTTTAAGGGCTTGTGTATTGCACACAAAGCTCAGTATGGAGCGGCACCTAGCTATATAAAAGAACGTTTGAAGCTTTATGCGCCCAGTCGATGTCTCCGTTCATCTGGGAAAAACCTTTTGGCCTGTCCACGCTTTAACAGAGCTACTTTGGGGGGGATGTGCTTTTTCAGTGGTGATCCCCCAGCTCTGGAATAAGTTACCGGAGAGCTTACGTGGGGAAGCCATGTCATTCCCATTTAGGAGGAAACTTAAGACCATCCTGTTCACTGAGGCGTTTGGATAAGCTTACCCCAATTCTGCTCGATCAGCAGGTAGTAGGGGATTTCTGGGTTCATGGCCTTGTTGTAGCGCTTAGAGACCGTTGGTGATTTGGCGCTTTACAAATATAAATTAACATAACATAACATAAATGTGTTCGTACATATGACCCTTGGACCATTACCATCTACCTACACAGGCACTTCTTTAGGGACATGGATTCTGTTCTCTCTGACCTGATCTGGGGGTCTGGCTGGAAGAGAGTAGCGCTTAGTAAATTATACACACTTCTAGAGCACAGAGGTTTTGGAGCACCAAATTATGAGCTATACTATGCGGTATCTCAATTTCAATGGCCGATGCGTTAGCTCTCTGACGTCCCCAACCTTGAGTGGACGATCAAACAAAGAGATTTAGGGGACTGTGCAATAGTAGACTGGCTGATGGATCCCCAGCAGGTCATCCTATGCTCAGGTCATTTGATCAACACAGTGAAGCACTGCTGGCATAGGTATGTCCAGTTCAAGTGTCACCCGTTGGAATACTTTCAGAATTTGCCATTATGGGTGTTTCCGGCCCTCCGCAGAGTGGCCAAACATCACACCATTGGGTCATGGGGAGAAGGTGGCCTCATCACTCTGGGTGACCTCTATGTACATAAAACCCTGCTTACCTTCCAGGAACTCAGGAAACAACATGACATTGAAGAGGGCCAGTGCCTTTTCCACAACACTGTATTGACCATGATGGAATACTGTGGGGGCCAGACCGAAGTGAACCCAAACCCTTCACACTCTTGCAGACTCTGCTCACCCACTGTATTGATAGCTAGGCGATCATGGTGCTATATAGAACATTACTAGATACCTGCACCACGGAATTCCCCACTCTCAAGGATAAATGGGCAAACTTGGTGGGTCAGAAACTTACAGACCAACAGTGGTCCACTGCGCTCGAATATGTGCGTAAAGTGACCAGAAATCCCTGTCTGAAATGTACTCAATTTAATTTCTTGCATCAGACCTACCTTACCCCTGTGCATTCCACCGCATGTTCCTGACAGTTGCTTCCAAATGCCCACAATGCTCATGCCTAGAGGCGGACTTTTATCATAAGGTGTGGCCTGCTCAATCATTGGACATTTCTGGGCAGTAGTGTCATTGACCCTGACGGACATAACAGGACAGACACTACCTGTTGACCCTCTGCAGTGTATTCTAGGGATCTCAGCACGCACATGCAAGAATAAATATGCTATAAAATGTATCAACCTAGCCTATGTTCTTCCGAGACGTCACATAGCGAAGGCCTGGACATCCCCGTAAGCCCCCTCTACACAGCTCTGGCTGTGGGATCTGTCTAAATGGGCCACCGCAGAGGTCATGACCTTGCACTCGCTAATAACACACCTAGGGGAAACACCACAATGGGACGCCTGGGACATGTACTTAGAATACGACAGACCCCCATGAGGGATTGAATTGCATCTCAACTCCTGCGAACGCCATACTAGTGACTACAGTCCCCCTCGCACTACGTGAACACAAGGGACATGCCACATCGGATCTGGCCAATATGCTTTCCCTTTCACTTTTTCTCCTCCCTCCTTCGGGCGTGGAACTCTGGCAACTACACTATTATTCCCCCCCCCCCGCCCATTGCTACGATACACCGCACACCCTGATAGACGTCGGTAACAGTGGGGGCAAGATGCCTCCACTGCAAGGGATGATAGATTAGCTCCAGGGGTATGATGTTACATAATTCGAGCCCCTGTTGGGTCCTTTCATAGACTAGTAGCAGCACGCTCTCAGAAAATGACATTCATAAACTCCGCAGCTACCAGTAGGGTTACACGAGACACCTTTGGCGATCATTGTAGACGCTGGGGACTAAGGTTAGTATTATATATTCGATATTCCGAACATTGACGTATCTTTCTGTGTCACCTGCACCTAATGTACAACTTTTTTTTTTTTGAGTTTTATATAGTGCGAACTAGACCCGAAGATATAAGGTATCAGAGCGCTTAACATGAGCACCAGTTTCCTTACAGATGGACACATTCATTTTTGTTAGGCATGGGGAGATTAAGTGATTTGCCCTGAATCACAGGATGTTGAGAGTCGTTGCCAAGACTATTTTTATTACTGAATCCTAAGTGCGTGTTCAATCAGTGCTGTATGTATGCTTTCAGCTTTAATTAAGAACCACTTGTAAAAAAAAGTGCATATGGGTAAGTTTGGCTTTACCATTCTTAATTCCATGTTAGCATTGCACATCTATTGAAGCTAAGTATAGTACACATATACTTACCTATATATACTGACTTTTAGAATATTTTGGTTCTCTATATTTAGGCTTCAATATTTTGGCCTCACCATAAATTATACTGGATGTTCTGGTGGAATACTTGCTGGGGCACGTCTGTCTAACTAAATCTGAGATTCAGAGATATATTTTTTCATTTTCTTAATAAACATTTTAAGATTCCAATTGGTGTGCGCTATATGTAGCCCCTGTAGTGCTTGTAACACTGGAGTACTGTGGTTTCGAGGAACAGGAGTTTGAGGACCCCTGCACTCAATAATGCTACTATTTTACATGGCCAGAGAAGGGGGATATTTTCCATACCTGCATTAGGGCCCATGGCACCCTTGATAAAACACAGAGGGCCGCATTTATAAGGCCATTGTGCCGCCGGTGCATCACTTTTTTTGTAAATGAGGCCCAGAATCTTCCCAAGAGCAGATCAAAAGTCTTGGCTCTTTAAATATTCTTGAAATCCAAACATGCCCCTAGGATATCATACAGCTTTCTATATCAAAGAGCATGAACGTTTTATATCTCAGTCTGTGGACACACCATACTACGGAAACTCATTTAAAACCCTTCGCCAATAGTGAAAGTGACCAGAAACCAAATAGTTGCTCATTTTACTGTTTGTGCAGATTTTGTGAACAATATTAAATTTGCATGTGTGACGTGGTTTTAGCACCTCACTCATCACTGAAGAAAGCACAATCATAACAGACAATGAGACACAGTGTAAAAGGCAGCTTTAATGGCACAGGACTGACCGAATAATAAAAAAAACCCCGTCTACGCCCTAAATTCTAGCAATCAGCCAGTCTAGCTAATACAAAATTATACCTAACAATCCATCCACCCTTAAAACACCCACATGAAACCACCTGTTTCCAATCCTTTAAATAACTTATAGCCCCTTTAAACCAACAACTGCTGTCAATCTACCCGTCCTAACGCCACCAGCCCTGTATTAAGTGTCTGCCGTTTGCCTCTCCTCTTTATCTTCCATATATTTCAAACTTCCTTCCCTAACAAAACATCATAGCTGTCCAAACACCCCTCTCCCCCCCACCTTCCACATGAGCCAAGCCCACCAATGTTTGCCAGCCGCGGCCCGTGCAGGTGGGGCGGTGGAGCCAGGTGGGGTAGGGGGGATTTCGACAGACGATGACGTGGGAAAATTAAATACCGCCCCACCAACCCAAAGGTTGACTCTTCTCCTTTCAGTTGCTTATTGCTATATTTGGAAGTTAAATTGGTACTAATGAGGTGAAACCTTTCCTTGGGCAGTGTAAACATGTGCAGAACCTGACAATTACTTAAGTATTAGAATCACAACATGTGCAGCATTATGCCGCCTCATTTGCATTTTCTTGCTGCATAATTGAGTACCCTGCAGCATAATTTGGTCCTCCCCTGCCACATAATTCCAGTGGTCATGAGCATAAGCACCACTTCAGTCCCTGATAATAGGAAAATTATCTTGCTAACCCCAATGTGTGTAGGGATAAGGTACGCTGTTCACCACAACTATCCACTCTAATGTTGCCTCTCCACACATGTTATAGTCCCTGCTTTTCATTAGCTGTAGCTCACCACCCTACCCGAAATGCCCAGAGTGAGTCCTCAGCTCTCTCTCTCACCGTCTGCCAATATCATTTGCAAAATGGTGGTGCTGATTTCATTGAACAGATGAAAATGTGTAAAACTACAAAGTAACAGTGTTGCAGACCATTATTCTGCATATTCATCTGACATCTCTAAAAACAACAACAATTTTGGCCCAGATTTTCTAACACTTGGCGCTAGTTTGCATCACTTTTGTAACGCAAACCTGTCCCAAAGTGATGGGGTGGGATTTACTCACAAATCAAGTTTTGTGTTGGAAAGTATCGCAAAGTAATGCAGGGTTGCTCTAGGCGTCTCTTTGGCCTACTTTGCATCAAGGGGCATTCCATGAGAGGTATATGGGAGTTTCTACGCAATCACTCATGGGTTTCAGCATTTGTAGACGCAAATTTGTGCCAAAACTAACACCTACTTGAACAGGCATAATGTGGAAAAATGTTTTCAATTGTTCTTGTTTTTCCAACTGTGCATTTGTGCACCACTGTACAGCACGCATACAAAATATTTTTTGTACTGGAAAGGTCCCCTTCCACTTGCACTATGGCACAACGGTGTGTATGTTGGCAAATGGCAGCCAAAAGTGCACCAGTGCTGGGGAATTGAACAAATGTGCCATATCTTAGTAGATGTAGCAAATTTGTTTTGTCTCCCTTTGACACAAGATAGCTCAGCTTGCGTTAAATAATAGTAAATCCGGGCACTAATATCCACAATGACTGTTTACCTATGAATTTTCTTGCACAGGACCTCCTGCCAATGTTATTGCAATAATCATGCGACCTTGGGTGTGCACACCCGCAGTAAATATGTGTGCTTACTTTTTTATTTAAATTTGGAACATTTATGCATAATGCATGTTATTTGGAGCATCATTAGCGTAGCTTTATGTGGTGGTAGCAGTCATGAGCCCTCACTTGAGCAGCTGAAAGGGAGAGGAGACGGGCAGTGTGTGTAACATAAAGCAATTTAAATGGTGTTTATGGCTTTTGTGATTGATCAGAGACACTGGCCTCTTAACAAAAACTCACAAAGAACACATAAGGGAGGAAGGGAGGTACAGAAGGATGAAGAAAAGAATGGACAGGTGGAGAGATGTATGGATGGATGGAGAGATGAAAGGATGAAGAGGATGGATCGGAAGAAAGATGGATGGAAGGAGTTTGGAGAGAAGGATAGATAAATGGAAGGAAGGATGAGAGGTGACTGATGGGGAGATGTAGGTATAAAAGACACAATTTGGGTGCATTGTTTTCAGAATTCGGTTACAGGAAGGAATGCCAGGCTCACTTGCTCCTTTTCGGGAAATGGTTGAAAGTAGGGAGCAGTTTATTTTTCTGGCTACTGGTTTGGGTGGTAGTTTATAGTCTTTATTATGAAGCAGGGGTTTAAGGACGAAAACCAAGAAGTGTTGTTAAGGCTGTCAACCCAGCCTATTAGTTTTTTCATGCGGAGGGCCTAATGTGTTTGGGTGACCAGATTTTGAGAAGCAAAAACCGGGACAGGCTAGACATAAAATTAGGACTAAAGCCTTTAGTCTGGCATGTCCCGATTTTTGCATAGCCATATATATATATAAACACACACGCACACGCATACACACACACACGCCGACACATGCACAAACACACGCTTGTAACTGTGTGTGTGTGTATGTCTGTGGCAGGCTCCCTCCACCCTGAACTCCCCATGCCCTCCGCCCCACTTTGTCTATGTCCTCCGCCCCACTTTGTCTCTGCTGGAAGCAGGCAGCCGTAAACAGATACATTACTTAACATTTTAGTCTTCAGGGGAGCCTGTGAACGGAGGTATAACTTTCAATTCTGCTTTGCAGAATTACCTGACCTTTGTTCCGAAAACCTGGACATTTACCTAAAATTGAGAAAAGTGTCAGGACACCGGGACAGTCCTCTAAAAACCGGGACTGTCCGGGGAAATCCGGGACGTCTGGTCACCCTATAATGTGTTCAGTTGTCGTCTGTCAAGCAGAGGGTCAGTCTCGGGGGCATATTAACAAGACAATGACGCAGCGCGGTGCCCTAAGCAATATTTGCTGCGCCGAGCTGCGTCACTGTCTAAGTTCAGGAATGCGCCGTATTTACAAGAATACGGCGCATTCCTAATCTCACCCCTGCGTCGGTGCACAAACAGCAGCCGTGCACCAACACAGACACCCTTGCACCATGTGCACCATGGTGTAAGAGTGTCCGTGTTGCAGGATGATTGTTGTTGTGCAGGAAGGGACACCTTCCTGCACAAAAACATTCATTAACTGCGTCAAAGGGAACGATATTTACAAGGCTGTGTTAAGCCATGCAAAGTGGCTTACAGCTGCCTTGTAAATATGGAGCAGGACACAGTGCCACCGGAGCGTCGCAAAAAGTGACACTCTGGTGGCGCAGGGGCCTTGTAAATGAGGCCTTCGATACTTAGCAGCCAAGCTCATTGATCTCATTGGCATAGGTGGAACCCAGTTTCTTTCACCTTGATCTTAAGACAGTAACTCACTTTGTTTATCCAAGGAGATGCTGCATTGTTCTTAGCTTTAGATTAGCATATTTAGGGGTACAGTTGTTTACTGTATGACTGGCAAAGTCAAATGCCCCTCACTCAAGCATCAAGATGTCAACCTACATTGCTTGTCTATGAGGAGACCGCCTAGTTTATCAGATTTAGGAGTACAGACATTTGACTGTACCCTGGGGTGAACTTGACGAACCCTTGTGGGTGAGGGGTCAAAATGGGACAAAAATTGCTTAAGGTCCTGCTTGAGGATGATTGAGTATGATTTTCTGACTCTCTTCTGAATGGTTAGACCATCGCCATCATCCCTCTGGAATCAATTGAAACATCCTGTACGACCTTATAAGAAGTTTTTTCTAGATGTTTTGGTTGGACCGAGAACAAGAGCCTGGCAGCCTAAGACTGTTTCTGCTAGTTTGACAAAGAAATTCCGCTTCCCTAAATAGCGTTAAGTACGTTTTCTAAAACAACTGATTTTTGATGGGAAGTTGGACCTCAGTCCAGGTGAAATCGGCAGTCAATAATTTAAAGAGTAACAAAGTGAAGAAGCTGTGGGGCCCTTAAGAGTGCTTCCTGGATGTTGAAGAAGTGTGCTACATCTTTATTCAAAGAATATGCTTCACTGTGCCTGATGCCCACAATTGTGCCAAGGGTGCTCCGTAGATTCCAAGCATGCCTACTTATGTCAGGGTCATCTCCGTTATATTTTTATTTATTTTGAAGCATGTTAGGATGGTTTACTAAGGACATTTTAGCAGGAACAGGGTTATAGCAAAAAGATGTAGGGGTTAATAACATAGCAAACACCGGCATGTATGGTGCATGTCCACTAAGGATATTAAGACACAACTTCGGAATTTAGGTTAATCAAGGCTCCCATTTATTAGATATTGTTTGAAGAGATTGATTTTTACTGTGTTTCCTGAAGGTGTTAAGTGGGATTAGTTTTCTAATTTCAGAAGGGAGAGAGTTCCACAACAAAGCCACTGCACCAGATAACAATTGCTTTTCACCCATGGAGGAACTGAATTTAGGTACCTCCAAGAGCAGGTTTTTGCTTGTTAGCCCTCTTGGGCCTCTAGAGAGGGTCAGTAAGTCTGCTAGGTATGGTGAGTTTTTTTTTCTGAATGCCATCTGGCCATTATGAGAATCCAAAGTAACTCTCGCAGAATGGAGGTAATGTGCTTATATTTGTTGGCATTACGTACTAACCTGCTGCAGAGTGAAGGACTTCTTTGAAAGGTGCTATAGCTGCAAGATGGATGCCTGCTAGTAAGGCAGTCCAAAAGAAAGTATTGAAATGACTATGTTCAGGTGGAATAGGGTGTCAGATTTTTTTGAATAGATGTTGATGAAAGTTGGCTGCTTTTGCCATCTTCTTAATGTGAGGGTTCAGTCTAGAGTGCCCACTGTGATTTCACAAAGGGCGTAGGTGAGGGAAAGAAACCCTCTAGATTTAGTGAATCTAAAAAGGAGGGTACATTTTTTCTGATGGAAGATGATATAAGGCGAAATTTAGGTTCCCTTGGGTTGAGGAAGAGAACATTCTTCATCTTACAGGCTTATAATTGTACAAGGTAATTTCTTAGTGTGGAGATTTGCATACTGTTAATGTTTTACAGCGCAGTTGGGTGTCATTAGCATACTGGTGAATGGTGACACATACGTTTTCCAGAATCGTCCTTTGTGGTTGCATGTAGAGATTAAATAGAGTGGGAGGTAGAATTGACTCTTGGGCGACTCTGTACATCATTTTCTCTGTTGACGAATTGTGATCTTTAGCACAATGTGCCAGTTGGTGGGGAAGAAAGAGAACCAACTCAACACCTTTCATTGAAAACCCATTCAGCGCTCCATTATAGCAATGGTATCAAAGGTGGTGGATAGGTCTAACTACATGATGAAGGAGGCTTCTCCATTGTCGATGATACGATATCTATCATAAAGAATGTTTGGAGCTGTAGTGTTTATGCTGAAGCTGGCTCCAATTCCAGATTAAAATTTGGCCTTCAATTCTTCCTTTTTCAATGATTGTGTTAAGTTGTCTGGCAACTATACCTTCAGTTGCTTTGCTCAACAACAAGAGCTTGGAAACCGGGCAATAGTTTGCTGGTAATATAGGATCTAGATTACTTTTTTTGAGAATGGGTGTTATCTGACTAATTTTCAGCTTTCTCTGGAATAGTGCATGGTTGAGAAATTGAGAGATTGCCCTTGGCTATTTTAGCAGAGATGCTTGATGGTTTTAGCAATTGAAACTGGGTTGAAAGCGTCCCAATTTTTATAGAGTTTTCCTTTAAATCTCTCTCAATGAGAAAATCTCAGATTTTACCAACAAAAGAAGGTTGAATTTGTGACTTGGAAGTTGCATCAAAATTACTTCTAATTAGTTAAATTTCCTTGGTGAAGTGTTTAAAAACTAGAGGCCCAATTAAGAGTTTGGCAGATAGGGTACTCCGTCACAAAGATGACGGAGTAAGACCCCCACCTCATTCATAGATGGGTGGATTTAAGTATTCCAGCGCCGGAGCCCATGTAGGCTCCATCAATTTAAAAGTGCCTCCAATGGAGTAGGGCCGTCAGAGGAATGACGTTAGACCACCCGCCCTATTTAGTGTGGACGGTGTTATATCTTTTTTCCTCTCCGTCACAACCAGGAAAAACCTGATGGTAAGGGGCAGACAAATAATCAGGATCCCCTCACCCTATGGGAGTTTGTTTCTGAAAAAGAAAAAAAATTGAAAAAGTTTGGTGGGTGACCTTCAAAACTCACAGTTACCATCCACCTAAGTTTTTGTATACTGAAAGGAACCGCAGTGACAGCAGCTCATTTCAATATATAGAGATGACTGTTGGGCCGGTGATAATCTCTAAATTTGGAGGATGTTTGTCCAACAGGGTGGTAAATTTAATCTCAACAAGCACCCTGAGGGACTGTACTCTATGCTCCAAACCATAAATCAGGCCTTAAGTAACATAATTCAAGTGTTGGTAATGCCAGAACATCATTTGTTCTCGAATGCACATAGATTTAGCCTCTGAGATGGTGAATGTATATTATTTTCTAAGTTTTCTTAGTTTTGGGAGCATTTGAGCATATTTCATCTTTCTCCATTCTTTTTCACTCTTTCTTAGATTACTTCTGGCTTTAGCATTTGCTTCAGAGAACCATGATTGGCTTGGCTTTGATCAGGTTTTTTTTAGGTTCAGGTGACGTTGGTTGACCCACTATTGCTAACCTTTTGCAGCCAGTTTGACATTCTTCATTTTGTTGTAGAGTTTATGAATTGGGTACTATGCTCTGTGAAAGTTGATGGTTTAATACTTTTCAGAGCACAAACAAATATTTTCAGCAATGAGGTTATCTGGTGTGATGGTGGGAGTAGATGCGGATGTGGAAAGGTACAGGGAAGTTATCTGACCAGTCAATGGTTATGGGAAGTGGCAAGTGAGTCCTCAAGATAACCCTGAGTGTTTTGCCTATGATGTGTGCTCCAGGGAGGTGAGTTGCAGTAGACTGTAGTTCATTCAAGTTGTTATCTATGAGAAAGTGTTTATATTTGGGATTATACCAATCAAGATTGATGATGCCAAGATATAAATTGTTTGTGGATGACATGCAGCTTTTGGTTATGTATTCTATTAGCTATCCTACAACTTCATTGTTCTTGGGTGAGTGGAAAATCATGCACAGCTTTAGTGTGTCATTGGGTAAGAGGTTAAAGGCTAATTTGAAACATTCAAATTCATCATATGTCAACATGGGTATGACTTTGCAATTTAATTAATTCTTAAATATGACTGCAATTCCTCCACCTACTTTATGCTGTCTGTCAGCTCTGATTATTTTATAAATTCGAGTTAAAGGGAGGGCTAGTACTGACCTTGAGTGCTCATTCAGCCAAGATTCTGTCATGGAGATTGTGTCTAGTTTGTGGTCAGTTAACATATTGAATAGTTTGTGGCAGTGAGCTTCAACAGACCTAGTGATGATAAGTATACATGAAAGCTGATTGTTCGGTTGAATAAAGCTTGTATTGATCACTAGAGATAGGGGAAACAGCATTAACCATGCGGGCAAAGCCACGCGTGCCGTTACCACACAAGCGGAACACCGCTTGCCTTAACAATGCATATGCCTTAACCACGCATTTGCCTGAACCACGCATATGCGTGGTTCAGGCAGTCAGCAGTCTAGTTCCAGAGACCGGAAAGGCGGGAAGAGGAAGAGGAAGGATCAGGAGAGAAAGGACAGGGACGTGGCTTGATAAGTAGGGCTTGGGGGGGGGAGGAGCGTAGTTTTCAGGGGGGTGTTTTAGGGCTCAGGGCAGGGGGAAGGGGCAGTTTTCAGGGCTGGGGGACGTTTTAGGACTCAGGGCGGGGAGCTGGGGTCGGGGTAGTTTTTTGGCCTGGGGCAGTTTTAGGGCTCAGGGCGGGGGGCTGGGGTTAGGGTAGTTTTTTGACCTGGGGGCCATTTTAGGGCTCAGGGCGGGGGGCAGGGGTTGTAGTAGTTTTTTGGCCCGGAGATGTTTTAGGACTCAGGGCAGGAGTCAGGGTAGATTTTTGGGCTGGGGACGTTTTAGGGCTCGGGGCAGGGGTTGGGGTAGTTTTTTGGCCTGTGGGTCGTTTTAGGGATCATGGCAGGGGTCGTGCTGATTTTCAGGGTGAGGGGTGAGGGGTCTGGGTAGTGTTTAGGGCTGGGGCCTGGGGGGATAGCAGTGCTGGGGGCCGGTTTTAGGGCTCAGGACAGGGGGGCTGGGGTGTGATCTTTACCACATACGCCTTTACAAATCACGCCTTACAATGAAATTCATTGTAAAGGCATGCGTGGTGAAGACGTGGTCAGGGTTGAGAACGAGTGGTTTAGGCATGTGTTGTTGAGGCATGTGTTGTTCTATCATACACCAGAGATGGAATTATGTAGATGAAGTTGGAGGTGTTCGAGTCTTTTTCTAGATGTGATTTATAATCTGGGTTTCTGTCTCTGATGATGGTTTGTGTGAGGGCTCATATTTGTATAATGAAGACAAAGTGTAATTTGGAAAGTTTAGACTCAACCACAGCCTATCCTAGGAGGTACACTCCACAGGAATTAAACTCATAATTTAAAAGTATGGATGAGGGGATAGGAGACACTATTTTCTATGGGGTGTCATGAGAGTCCGTGGGCTGCAGATACGCAGTGGCTAGGGTGGAATTTGTAGCCAGGGTCCAAACTGATAAGCTGCATTGAAGTCAAGAGTAGTAACCATTTGTTATGGTTATATGAACAGCTAATGTTGTGAAGTTATGCCTTGTATCTGTAATTTAGGGTTATAACTACATTGAAGCAATGCCAGAACATTATGATAGGAATAGCCACAAAATATGTTGTGCACAATTCATGACAGGAATTGCTGCATTTGTGCCATGGATAAACAATGTGGTGCTTGTTATGTCAATCATTATGCCAGGAATGACCTCAACAATGCCAAGGATGCCCACAATATGACAGGCCTGCAGTTATACCAGTGATGGCCACTATAATGCCACAGATTATTACATGTATGTCTGGTATATCCCCATTGTGTTATGGAGTTCCATCATAATGCCAAGGATGCCCACAATGTGCCAAGTTTGCATTATTCCAGGGACACCCACAGTATGCCATTGGGGCCACTAAATACCAAGGATGGCTACAATGTACAAGGGGCACAATATGCCATGGGTTGCCACTGTTATACCAAGAAAGTTCAGAATATCTCTATAATAGCCCTTTATGCTAGGACTCTGATAGAATGGCGGGGACAGGAAGCTAACAGAAGATGTATTAGATGAACAAAAGGCAGATGCAGTGTCTGTCCCTGAGTTTGGAGGGATGCACAAATGGCCCACTGGGAGATGGCCCTCCCAACCAGGCTGCACCTAATCCAGCTTCATTACCAACACAGAATTTACTATACTTCTGAGAGACTTTGGAAGATGGCAACGTCCCTTTCCTTAAATACACTAGCTGCCATGGGGAGATGTGTAATTTATTTAATCTAAATTAGGGTTGTCCCAAGAACTAGGGGTTTTGGTGTGACATCACACAGACACTGTCCAACTATTGAGACAACTCACTGGGCTCTCAGCTAAGCAGATGCTTTTAGAGTAGCTGTAGAGAAAATGCTCTGTTAGTAATGATGGGTGGGCTAGTTGCTAAAAGGGATATTGAGAAGTCATTAGAGGTCAGATGCAGATGATCCAATAGAGGACTGGATAAAGGGTGTGGAAATGTGTTTGCTAATGGAAGAACCTATTTACAAAGCCCTAGAAACCATAAGAAGATATTGCGCCATTGCGGTATCACTTTCTTTTTTTTGTCCTCAACACCACAATTCACTCAATGCTTTTTTTTAATAACACATTTTATTGGTTTTTGCAGCATGTATAACGAACCATAACATAATACCTGTACAGCAATGGCACTGTGTTCCTTAGATCCTGCACCCCCCGCCCTCCAACAATATATTTAAATATTTGCATTAGCGGATGTTCGCAGTCCTGAGCCATTGTATACCTGGATTTTGTCATTGAGCAGCGACCCAGATAAATTATTCCTATTGATTGTGTTGCCTCTGTAGGGTGCCCATGCCCTCTATATTTTCACATGCTTTTGGTGGCATCCTTGAGCTTCGTAGATCGGTTGTTCCCTGGTCATGCACCAATCCAGTCAACTTTTCTATTTCGCAAGCGACGGGGGAGTGTCCAGTTTCCAGTGTCGCGTGATGTCTCTTTTAGCCTCTACCAGTCCCAACCAAAGTAGTGTCGATCCATGGCAATTCAGAGAGAGGTCAGTGGTAGTATTAAGAAGGGCCAATTTGGGGTCTCTGGAAAGGGGATGATTTAAAATGTGTTCTAGGCCGGATAACACCCATTGTCAGTATGAGGGTTATTTTGGGCATCCCCAGGTGGTGTGGAGGAAGTTTCCGTTTTGCAGGTTGTATCGCAAACAATGAGGTGAGGTGATCAGTCCCATTAGGTGAAGTCTGTGGCTCATAATGTATGTTCTATGAAGATAATTTAACTGAATAAAGAGAAGTTGTGTGGCTATTGCTACTTGCCTCATGGATGTTCTAGTGTCCGCCCAGTCTTAATCTTCGAGTGGTACTATACCTTTCTTGAAGGTTTTGTGCAATGTTGGGAAGGTATCAGGGGTGTGATGCACCAGTGAACAATACATCTGTGATGTTTTGTGTTCCCGCACGTGGCAGTTTGGCCTCCAAGGGATTATAATCTGGGAGGTTTTCTAGCTCCATAATATATGGTGTAAGGGCATGGCGTAATTATAGGTAAGGGTAAAATTGACTATGGTGTAGAGTGTATTCTTCTTGTAGTGTTTGATATGCTTTTAGTATGGTGCCCTCCATCAAGTCCCCCAGTGTAGAGATGACAATGAGATCCCATTGACGAAAGTCCTCCAGTGTTGCCATATGGCCCAGAACGAATCCCTCCCATAATGTCGTCTGACCTGTGACTTTCTCCTCCCAACCTATGGTCTTCAGGGTATTTGTCCATGCTTGGATCATTATCAGTGTCACCAGTGGAATCATTTGTAGGACAGTCTTCTCATATAGGATTTAATGAATGGTTGCCCCTTGAAGCGCCCTCTTCTCTAGCATGTAGGGAGGGTCACCTTGAGTGTCGTAGAGCCATTCGTTAATGATCATCAACAGGGAAGTAGTGTAACATGCCTCAACATCTGCTGCTGCGATGCCCCATCATAAGTGGATTTAAAACTCTTAAGAAGAGCTATCCAGGGGAAATCATGATTACATAGAAAGCTGCGGAGCATAGAGTGGACTCTGTGGAAGAATGATACAGGGAGTCTGAATGGGTAGTTCTGTAGGTGATATAAAAGATGGGGAAGTGAGACCATTTTGAAGATAGCTGAGCGCTCCATGAGGTTTAATGGAAGTGCGGACCAGGGTGTAAGGTTTGTTATTAGTCCGACTAATAATGGCTGGATAATCAGTGCCCAGGCAGTGGCTGCAACAATGGTGCTATGTACCCCAAATATTAAACATGTTTAGAGGCTATTAGTAGACCTTTTACCCATTCCAGGACCTGTGTGGGAGGATGTATCAGGAGGATTGTTGATTTGTCGATGTTCATGGTGAGACCTGATGTTTCACCAAATGTTCAGAGAATTTGAAGTGCTCTAAGGCCTGAAATGTCAGGATCCATAGGAAAGATGAGTGCATCATCTGCATACAGAGAGATTCTACCTGAGGCCCCATTCAAAGCCTGTTAATTGGGCATTCATTCAGAGCCATACTGCCAGGGGTTCTATTGCAATGGTGAACAACAGGGAGGACAGCGGACACCCCTGTCATGTGCCTCTCTCAATGGGGTATAGGGCGGATGTTTCTAAGCCCACATTTACCTGTGCTGTCAAGTCGGTGTAAAGGAGTTTGACATACGTTATGAATTTGGGTCCGAAATTAAGATGCCGGAGAAGATCAAAGAGGTACGTACGGCTTACTGAGTCCTTTTCTATATCTGCTAATATTATGATTATTGGACTGCACAGTTGATGTGCGAGGGCTATAGAATTAAGTAACCGGCGCATGCTATGTTATGTGGCACGTTTAGGCATAAGACCTGATTGGTCCAGGTGAATCAGGGAAGGAATGACCTTGACTAATCTGTTGGCCAGTCCTTTAGCGATGATTTTTCCTTCCGTTTTTAAGAGGGGGATGGGTCAATAGGAGAAGCATAGGTTCAGGGGTTTCCCTGGCTTAGCAATTAGTACTGTTTCAGCCTTCTGAAGTTCTGGGGGTAGGCGGGTATTGGCAACTGTCTCTTTCATAATTCGCTCAGTAAACCGTAATGGCCCAGTGTTTTTCCGGAATGGAACTAAGTCAGAGTTGGGGTGAGTTCAGAAATCGTGAGGTCTGCCTCTAATGCGTCCCTGGCGAGATCCGAAAGAGGGAAGACCTGGCTTGGCAGTTCAGGCTGGACTATTCCCATGAGGAACAGGGTCAAGACTAATTTGCATATGGCTGGGTCTGAACTGAGCTGGCGAAGTGAGCAAAAGAATGATGATGGATTCAACCCAGATCTAATAGGGACTGGGGGTGAGTGTCTGAAAAGTTTCAGCGCTCCATCCATCATCTTAATGTGTTTGCTTTGCTCGCACTAAGTGGGCAGGGTATGCCCAGACGTGGGTCCCTTGCTCACTTTGCCACTGGATTCAAGCTAGCCTGGCGGATGAGGGGTGTTACCCCGGAACCGGTTCCAGGATGCTTGTTTACAGTCCAGGAAAAACCTGGCTTGGCAGTTTGGGCTGGACTGTTCCCATGAGGAACAGGGTCAAGACTGATTTGCATATGGGTGGGTCTGAACTGGGGTGGTGAAGTGAGCAAAAGAATGATGATGGATTTAACCCAGATCTAATAGTGACTGGGGGTGAGTGTCTGAAAGGTTTCAGCGCTCCGTCCATCATCTTATTGTGTTTGCTGAGATCCGAAAGAGATCATAGGCTTAGATCTGAAAAAAAAGTTGCTTATCAAGGTCTCAGATAGGGTGTCTTTACTGGCGTATGTTGCTGTGTAATACTGTGAAAAGTGTCAGGCTAGGGCTCGGTCCCCTGTAATTTTGTGGCCGGCAGGGGTGAGTAGGTTTGAGATCGGGCCCGCTTTGTGATAGTGGAGCAAATGTAACGTAGAATATTATTGGCCTAGTCCCCCCCCATTGATAAATGCAAGATTGGGAGTCCAACCACATAGCTTTATCATCGTCGAGCTGAGTTTATTGCAGTTGTGCTTGGACTAGGGCTAGCTCGATGTCATGGTGCAGTTTGTGTGAGGGAGTGACGCTGTGTTGTTGTTCCAAGTGACAAATCTGTGTTTCTAAATTCTGTATTGCCTGTCCTTTCCTGTGTCCTTTTCGCTGTGAAAAAGCTAATAATGTCACCCGAAGGGTCGCCTAAAGGGCAGCCCACATTGTACATGGGTAGGTGACAGTGCCATGATTATTGGTGAGATAGGTCTTGATCGCGTCACCCACCTGAGAGGTAAGTGCTCAATTGCGAAGGGACCAGAGCGATAGCCTCCACCGCAGAGGGGTCCCGGTGTGACAATTGTTCAGGCTGATAGTCACAGGGGAGTGGTCAGAGAGACCCCAAGGAAGGATTTGGGCATCTAGGAGCCTGTATGTTTACATCTTAGGGATGAAAAAGGAGTCAAGGCGGGAAAGAGTGCCATGGACCCCAGTGCAGCAGGTGTACTCCCTCTTGGTGTAATGAAACAGACACCATGTGTGTGCAAGGCCAAGTGCCTCTATGAAGGATTGCAGCAAGGAGCGATTCCTGTCCTCCCCCTCGGGCTCGAAGTCTGTCTAGAGACTCCTCGACCACCCCGTTCCAGTCTCCTCCCATCAACAGTGGGCCCACCGGGAAAAACCCCTATCAGTTTTGTGACCATATCAAGGAAGGAGAGGGTTGGGGGGGCGGGGTACAGATGTTTATCAGAGATAACAGGTCCCCGTTGAGAAGGCCCGTAATGGCTAAATATCTGCCTCCTTCGTCCAGCCACGTTCTTTGAACCTCGTACCTGAGATGGCCCATTATCAGTATGGCTACTCCCCTGGGACCCTCATATCTCCGGCGTGGAAGACCTGTTTATAGCTTTAGGAGGCCAGAAAAGGGGTTTTATTCCCTAATAAATGAGTCTCTTGGAGAAATAGGATGTCTGCTTTTAGCCGCTTAGGGTTCACAGTTCTTTTAATTGTATCTAACATGCCATTTACAATGCCAGGACATTAGGGTGACTCAGCGGTGACTGAGTTAGTACAATTGGTCATTTGGTGGGAGAATGTCCTGTAGGAGGGAGTTGTACCAGGATGCCGCCAGGAGATCTGGAGCGCCAGCTATAAAAACAGTAAACAACCAATAGAAAAAAACATAACTTCCTTCCTCCCTCCCTATGCTTCTGAACAGCAAAGCATCTGCCGCCAATAGGGCAATGACATTCAATTTGAATCTCAATAAACCTTAGACCATTAATTCTAACGTTTATAAGCTTTATTCAGCTTAGTTTAGTTTTTTCAAGAAGACATGGTGGTGGTGGTGGTGGTGGTGGTGGAGGTGGTGGTTCCCGAGGCTGTAGGGTGGTTTGCGGCGTCCCCTCTGCATTAATTTCAACACAAAACCCTGGGGAGGTGGTGGTCCCCGGGGCAGGGGGGCCAAGAGGCCCTCCATTTACAAAAAATAAGCCCCAGGGAAGTGGTGGGGAGCCCCTGGAGAGGTGGCCCGTGTACCCCCTCTTAAAATTACAAATGCCCCTGGGACCTGGCCCACCCGGGGGCTGATTAGAAACAAAGAACGGGAGCCCACTCTTTTTTAAAAAAAAATCGACAGGAGTCGCGGATCCAGCTCAACTCCCGCAAAATTTCTTTTTAAAAAAAAATGCTTTTTGGGCCCTGCAGGGCCTCTGTTGGACCTCCCCAAGAGGCCTAGGGGTTCAGGGTGTTTCTACCCTGCCCCATTTTCTTTTTTTAAAAACGTTTTTGCCTGTGACTCGGTTCAACCGAGTCACAAGATGGCTGCCAACACTTCCAATCTCAGGGAGGTTGCGGATCCTCCACGTTCTCAGTTGTATATCTGAAAAACCATTAAATAACTCCGCAACTACTGAACGGATTTACCCCATTTAACAAAAAGTTCACTTTCAGGAGCAACAGCTACCTTTCTGCCACATTTGGTGTAATTCCGTTCAGCAGTTTGGGCTGTAGCCTTGTCTAACGTTCCTATGGAAATGAACATGGGGGAAACGTGTTTTTGGACCCCCCATTTTCTCAGCCCCCGCTTGATGGATCAACCTGAAATAGTCAAGAAAGCAGCTGAAGTGAGCAGCAAACTAGTTTTGAAAATTTCGCGAAGATTCGTCAAACGACGCCAAAGCTATTGGCAAAACAAAAAATGTTCTTCCTATGGAAACGACATCCTGCCTATAACTACCCACTGGCAACCACCAGTCAGTTATATATATATATATATATATATATATATATCCAACACTTGGAAAGGAGCGCCGTTGTACTTCCTGTAGTACTCAATTAATTATTGTTTTCGTTAAGAACTCTATCCATTGGCAAGCTTGTTTTGTAGGAATGTTCCATTTATTTGTTCACAAACCAATATTTTTCAAACATTCATCAATTCCAGAACTCATACAATATCAAATCATCAGCCTACGCGTTTCGTCCCCACTTGGACGTCATCAGGGCTGGAAAAAAGGAAAAATACATCTGTCAATATTGACATCTAATTATTTAACCGCTTCGCTGCGGCCGAAATTCCCCTGCGGTGTTGAGGAATTTGACGCGTGCGCGGTTCGGACGGCTCCCGGCCATCCTCCGCAGACGCCCACCGTGACGTCAGACGGCCGGGGACCGTCCGACGCACGGAAGAGGTTAAAAAGATGATAACATTATCCAATATTCACTATATTCCATTAAGTCTTAAATTTCAAACCATACCCTTCAAACCTGCCTATATACAATCTAGCATCATCTTGTTCATTGAAATTATTATCCATTCCTGATTTTATGAAGTGCCTCTACTCATATCTACACCATCCTTTTTATTAACTTATATGCATACTGCTCAATTGTCTCCTATAAAAAAGACCACCACATATTTGGTTTAATTTATCCATAAACATATAGACCCTCTTATTCTGTATACATACAATGTTCACAATGTATTTATTATTCTTCCATGCAGCCATTTATTAATAAGATCATGTTAATAACCCTTTGAACATACCTCAAAATTAATTCTTTTGTTATTTCTCCTATTAGCGTCCTTTTAAGCTTGATGTCATATTCTCTTCCATATGGAAATTATTATCTAAATACAAGAAATGGATCAAAGTTATGTTCCCCGTACTGTAAAATATCTCTCCTCCTATATCCATAGTGTTATGTGCTGTAGTAGATAAGAGTCTGATAACTAAATCTCCTGCTGATCTTTACAGCATAACTGCCACGCAAGAAGCATTATCCAATATATCCCTTCTATTTTCGAACTGAAAGCTTGCTTCCCTTAGCTGCTCATCCAAAATCCCATTCAAACGTGTCTCTAAACGGCAAAAACCACCTCTGAGGTATTAGTTCACTCACCTAAGTATCGGAGAGTATCATTCTCCCGCGCATCGGCCTTTAACGAAAACAATAATTAATTGAGTACTACAGGAAGTACAACGGCGCTCCTTTCCAAGTGTTGGAATTATTGTTGAGGACTGGGTCCTAGTGGCGGTGGGACCTAGGAGAGTTGAGCGTAATGGACATAGGATTTTTGATTAAGAAAAATGAATCTGAACGATTCACCAGTGCGCATGGTTGTGTTGCCCTCATCGCCTATCATAAGGAAACGTTATATATATATATATTCACTGAAAAAACCATAGGTTTCAGGGACGTTATAGTCAGTTGGACATTTCACTCGTACAAAACCAGAGAAATTCGGCCGTTATAGTCAGTTCAGCTAACTATAACTCGCGCCCCCGCAATGCACTGCTGATGACGTCACATATTACATCACTCATGACATGGTCAGTGACATCACTGATGACATCACTGATGACATCTCAAATGACATCACTAATGACATCACTGATGACATCATCCAGTGAATGTGTGTTTCTGTAAAGTTTAAATATGTTTTATATATATATATATGCCAAGGTGTATTGAAGAATGAGTGGGTGTATAAGTGTCTGAATGGATGATTTAGTAGGTGCGTGACTGACTGTATAAGTGAGTGATTAATCGTGTCTTACTGAATGCATGGGTTAGTGACTAAACTGTGTGAATGTCTGTATTAGTCTGTCAGTTGGTGTGTAAGCGGCTGCATGGGGATGGAGAGTAGCTACATGAGTGTCTATATGGGTTATTGATTGATTGTCTGAGTATCTGTATGGGTGCCCGAGTGTCTGTGTGGGTGGGTGGGGGGGTGTGTGACTCTGTGCATAGATGTGTGAGTGGGTAATTCACTGGGTGTATGGGATCAAGAGTGCATCTGTGAAGGGCTGTAGGGGTGGGTGAGTGTGTGAATGGGTGTGTTGGTGAGTGAATGGCTGTCTCAGTAGTACATGTGTGAGTAACTATATATGTGAAAGGCAGTATATGTGAGTGTTGGGGTATATAAATCACTATATGTGAGAGTGAGTGATTGTGAGAGTGGCTGTATGGATGAGTGTGTGCTTGTATCAGTGATTGTATAAGAGAGTAAGTATGTGTTAGTATCTGTATGAATAAGTGAGGTGGTGTGTGTATAACTGTATAGGTGAGTAAATGGGAGTGTGAATGATTCTTTGCATGATTGACTAGGTGTGTGAGTAACTCTATGGATGAGTGGCGATGTGTAAGTGTCTGTATAGGTGTATGAGTACAAATGATAGTGCTGTATTGATAAGTGACTGCATGTATGAGTGACTGTATGAGTGAATGAGTGGACGTGTGTGTAGACCTTGGAATCAGTGAGTGGGTATGTAGTAACTGGTATTGGTGTGTCTATGGTTTCGAAAATGGTAGTCTGTATTTTAGAGTGGGTGTATCAAAGGTTATATTAGGGTGTGAGGAGGTGCATCAGATTATCACGTGGATGATGTCATCAGTGATGTCATCAGTGATGTCATTTGAGATGTCATCAGTGATGTCATCAGTGATGTCACTGACCATGTCATGAATGATGTAATATGTGACGTCATCAGCAGTGCATTGCGGGGGCGCGAGTTATAGTTAGCTCAACTAAGTATAACAGCCGAATTTCTCTGGTTTTGTACGAGTGAAATGTCCAACTGACTATAACGTCCCTGAAACCTATGGTTTTTCAGTGAATTTCTATGGTTTTTTAAATGCTAATTTCTAACTATAACGTCCCTGAAACCTATGGTTTTTTCAGTGAATTTCAAAGGTTTTTTAAATGATAATTTCTAACTATAACATCCCTGAAACCTATGGTTTTGTCAGTGAATTTCAAAGGTTTTTAAATGCTAATTTCTAACTATTCCTACAGAGGTAGGACATGTGCAGAAAAGAGGAAGAAACGCGCAGAAAGAAGCAAAAGAAATGCAGAAAGACGCAACAGAAGTCCAGAAAGACGAGGAAAGGTGCAGAAAGCAGCAAGAGATATGCACAAAGAACCAACAGAGGTGCAGAAAGAGGCCTTGTTGCAAAGTCATCCTGTGCCCACAACGTTTTGCTGACTGGTACTGGTGGTAACTGACTCTGACTAACCAGGCCCGGAGCCAGTGCTATCCTGAAAGACACTTAGAATACAGTGAAAACACCTACTTACACTAGGGTACACTATGGGTTGGGGTACCCCTGTGATTGGCATGACCTCCCCTGTAAGGCCCTAGTACATATTAGGGCAGGGGGATTAAAACTACCTCTAAGTCAGAGGTGCAGAAAGAGGCAAGAGAAGTGCAGAAAGAAGCAACAAAGGTGTCGAAAGAGGCAAGAGAGGTGCAGAAACAGGCAAGAAAGGTGCATTAAAAGGGTACAGGGGTGCAGAAAGAGGCAAGAGGGATACAGAAATTTGCAACAGAGGTAATGAAAGAAGCAAGAGCAGTGCAGAAAGAAGCAAGAGAAGTGCAGAAAGAAGCAACAGAGTTGCAAAAAGAGGCAAGTGAGGTGCAGAAGGAGGCAAGAGAACTGCAGAAAGATGCAAGAGAGTTGCTGAAACAAGCAAAAGGGGTGCAGAAAGAGGAAACAGGTGGGCAGAGTGAGGCAAGAGAGGTGTAGAAAGAGGCAATAGGGGTGCAGAAAGAGGCAAGAGGGTGCAGAAAGAAGCAAGATAAGTGCAGAAAGAAGCAACAGAAGTGCAGAAAGAGGGAAGAGGGGTGGAGAGAGAGGCAAGAAGCAAGTCAGGTGCAGAAAGAAACAAAAGAAGTGCAGAAAGAAGGAACAGAGTTGCAGAAAGAGGCAAAAAAGGTACAGAAAGACATAAGAGGGGTACAGAAAAAGGCAAGAGAGGTGCAGAAAGAGGGAAGAAGGGTGCAGAAAGAGGCAAGAGGGTACAGAAAGAAGCAAATGAGGCAACAGACATGCAGAAAGAGGCAAGAGAGATGCTGAACGTAGAAGAGATTTGCAGAAAGAGGCAAGAGAAGTGCAGAAAAAGAAAGAAATGTGCAGAAAGAAGCAACAGAAATGCAGAAAGAGGCAAGAGAGGCGCAGAGAGAGGCACAGAAGGAAGCAAGAGAGGCTTGCACACCATTAGTACCAATTTAACACCCACATTTAGCAATAAGTAACAGGTGACCATTCTAGGTTTGCAAAGGGCCTTCCAACATGCTGTGACACTTGTCGCTGCATTTTTGGTAACGTTTGAGCCGTTAGAGCTAGAAACAAGGCTTTTTTTGTTCAAATCTACAGATTAGGGAGCAGATGATGAATTATGTGGCTAATGCGGAAAATGTATATTTGTGCGAAAGTTGGTGCAGCCAAACAGTCGCATTATTTCAGTGGCCCTGCTCATACATCTGACTAGGTCCAGAAGTGCTCCTCAGTGATTCTTCTTTTTTTTGTCTCATTGAGTTCATAGTTGAGCTTCTATGGAAATGAGGAAGACTAAACCTGACATTACCACTCCACAACACAGACTACCATACCACATAATTACTCTCCATAACACATAATCCCACTCTACATAATTCCTATAAAATAAATGCCACATACTTTCTATCCACATAATTTCACTGCACAACTTACCACATAATTCCACTACACACAACATACATCCACTCCAATCCGAAAAACATTAAAAAACTTTTACATTTCCATTGCCAATAGCTCTAACTCTCGCAAATGCGAAACCTATAACATTGCAAACACTTCTTTAACTAGTAGTCGCGTTTGCAGAGTGGTGGAGAAAGGGTGCTGGGCCTCCGATCAGCGCTCAGGAATTCCGCTGCGTAGGACTTACAGGAGGTACCAGGAGGGCTTCTTAGCCCCCAAAGTCCCTCAGGAGTAAATTGGACTTCTTCCCCCATCCCGTAGTCTGCCAGGAGGCGCGTTTGCAGAGTGGTGGAGCATGGCCTCCGAAGACGTTTTAGCAATCCCACTCTGCGGGACTTACTGGAGGTAACAAGAGGGGTAGTTGGCCCCAAAGGACATCCTTGGGGGCCAACTACCCCTCCTATTACCTCCAGTAAGTCCCACACAGCAGGATTGCTAAGTTCTCAGAGCAGGCCACGCCCCCTTTGCCCACCACTCTACAAACACGCTCCCTGGCGCGCTCTTGGATGCGGATTGAAGTCCCCTTTGCTGCTAGGGGTCCTTTAGGGGCCAACTAGCCTACCTCTTACCTCCAGTAAGCCCCACACAGTGGGATTGCTGAGAGGTGGACAAAGGCCATGCCCCCTTTCTCCACCACTCTGCACACGCGCCCCCTGGCGCATTCTAAGTTGGGGGATTAAGTCCCATTGAATACTGAGGGTCCCTGGGGGCCAACTAGCCCACCAGGTACCTCCAGTAAGCGCCACACAGCTAGATTGTAGAGAGGTGGTCCGAGGCCACGCCCCCTTTTTACACCACACTGCAAACGCGCCTCTTGGCGCACTGCTGCTCGGGGGATGAAGTCCACTTGTGTCCTGAGGTCCTCAGGACACAAGAGGACCTCATCGCCCCACCACCAGTGCGCCAAGAGGCGCATTTGCAGAGTGGTGTAAAAAGGGGCGTGGCCTCGGACCACCTCTCTGCAACGCAGCTCTGTGGCGCATACTGGAGATACCTGGTGGGCTAGTTGGCCCCCAGGGACCCCCCGTATTCAAGGGGAATTAATTCCCCAACTTACAACGCGCCACGGGGTGCGCTTGCAGAGTGGTGCAGGGAGGAGGGGGCCTCCGGCAAGATGCCGGCTTTTTAAAAAAAAAAATTTTTTAGAAGGTGGGCTGTGTGGCCCCCCTTCTTTCACTATTTTTTGGGCCCTGGGGACCCCATCCCCCAGGGCCTGACCCCTATTTATAATTTTTTTTTTTAAACGGGAAGGGGGTTGCGTGGCCCCCCTCCCAAGGCCAATTTAGGCCCCGGGGACCCCATCCCCCGGGGCATGGCCAGACTTTTATTTCTTTTCATTGTTATTTGGAGGGGGGCCGCGTGGCCCCCCTCCTAAGGCCAATTATGGCCCCGGGGACCCCATCCCCCGGGGCCGGCCTTTCTGTTTTTTTTTTTTTTTAAATTATTGGGGAGGGGGGCCATGTGGCCCCCCTCCCAGGCCACTTCTGGCCCCGGGGACCCCATCCCCCGGGGCCTGGCCTCTCCGTTGGGGACCGTGGGGGGAGCCCCAATGCCCCCACTGTCCCGCCGGCTCCCCGCCTCCTGCGGGAGCCGGCATTGCTTTTGCACAAGGGGAGCTGCTGACATGCAGCTCCCCTTGTGCAAAAGCAATCCTGCTTTGCTTCATTGAAGCGAGAGCAGGTTTTCCTGCTCTCGCTTCAATGAAGCAAAGCAGAGTTTGCTATGGCAGGACGGGAGCCGTGCTCCCGCCCTGCCATAGCAAACGGCAATGTCTCGGGGGTGGGCACCCCGGGACATTGCAGGAGCCGGCCCTGGGGGGTGGTGGTCCCCAGGGCCATCAAGGGCTCCAGGAGGGGGGCCACGCGGCCCCCCTCCCTTCATTTCTAAAGCCCCGGGGAGGTGGTGGTCCCTGGGGTCTGGGGGTCCGTAACGGACCCCCGAATTTAAATATAGAGTGTCCCGGGGAGTTGGTGGTCCCCGGGGCATGTGGGGGGGCTCAAGCCCCCCCACACACATCTTTTTATTAAAAAAACAGAGCCCAGGGGAGGTGGCGGTCCCCGGGGCTGCAGGGGGGCTGCATGCCCACCCACGTTTAATTTGCAAAGCCCCAGGGAGGTGGTGGTCCACGGGGCGTGTGGGGAGGCTCGAGCCCCCCCACACACATTTTAATATTAAAAAATATGAGAGCCTTGGGGAGGTGGTGGTCCCCGGGGCTGCGGGGGGCTGCTTGCCCCCCGCAAATGATCAATCAAGCCCCGGGGAGGTGGCGGTCCCCGTGGGCCCTTACTTTATAATTTGGGATTGCCCCCGGGACCTGACCCACCCGGGGGCTTAACAATAACGAAGCGCGGGAGCCCGCGCTTCGTTTTTTTTTTATTTTCGCGGCAGGATTTGTGCACACAGCGTGAATTCTGCCGTTTTTTTTTTTTTTTTAAATGCTTTTTTTGGCGACCCCCTCAGCAGGCCTAGGGGGTCAGGGTGTTTCTACCCTGCCCCCTTATCTTGTTTTTTAATGTTTTTTTCACTGTTTTCTTGTGACTCGGTTACCGAGTCCCAAGATGGCTGCCAACACTTCCTGGTTTGGAGTGTTGACAGCCAATCAGAAGTCAGCTCATGCTCGGGAGGAGTCGCGACTCCTCCTCGGTGCTCAGATATCTATATTTTTATTTTTTAAATTTCACAGGAACTACTGAACGGATTTACACCATTTAAAAAAAAGGTCGCTTTCTGAACCAAGACCTACCTTTTTGCCAAATTTGGTGTAATTCCGTTCAGCAGTTTGGGCTGTAGCAGTGTCTAAAATTTCCTATGGAAATTAACATGGGGAAAACGCGTTTTGGGACCCCCCTCCTTTCTTGGCCCCCGCTTGACGAATCACCACGAAACTTTCAAGACAGGAGCTGACCGGAGCGCCCCATTAGTTTTGAAAATTTCCCGAAGTTTCGTCAACCGGTGCCAAAGATATTGGCAAAACAAAAAACGCTTTTTGAATAGAAACGAGGTCCTAACTATAAATACCTACTGGCGACCGCCAGAAGGTAATATATATATATATATTACGTGTGGTGAATTGGATATATATATATATATATATATATATACAGGATTTGGCCCATTAGCATAAGCAACTAGGCTGAGCCTCTAGTAATATCACTACCTCAGTAGCAGGATTATATGTTATCATTATCCATTTTTGACCATTATAGGTTATGGTTGCTGACCCATCAGTGAACCAGGCATGAGCTTGCTGCTCACTAGTGAGATCTTCGTACCGCAATGTTTTTTGTGCTGACGATGGCTCTAGTATCGCAAGATGTGTGGTGTCTTCGGTGTCCGCTTCAAAGTCTATTGTTTCTGTCAAATTTTGTGCCATTTCTTGGGTTTCCTGCAGTAGCACTGCCACGCTTTCGTAGGTACCATTTCCATTTCATCAGTGTCTCACACTGTGCTGCTGCAGTCTCTGATGGTAACCGTGCATCCCTTACCCACCCAGCAATAGGTAGATTATTCTTAACAGTTACTGGACTTGTCCTGGTCTGTCTTTCCGTGTACTGGAGCACCATTACCTCCACAAGCAGTGTCTTTTCCAGCATGGAATATCTGTGCTCTTGTGATTTGCTAAGACCAGAACTCAATAGGTAGCATCCATCCTCCCCACTTTGGGATTCAGACCCCAAGTCATGGCACACTCGTTTACTGCAAAACACACAAGATGATGGACGGAATGTTGCACATTGGCAAACATTCACCCCCAGTCACAGATCTGGGTTTAATCCATCGTTATTTTGCTTCACCATGCCACCCCAGTTCAGACATAGCCATATGCAAATCAGTCTTGACCCTGTGCCTCATGGGAACAGTCCAGCCCGAACTGCCAAGCCATGTCTTCCCTGGACCGGAATCAAGCATCCTAGGACCGGTTTCTGGCTATCAGCCGTCATCAGCCAGGATAGCTTGACTCCAGTGGCGCAGTGAGCACGGGACCCACGTCTGGGCATACCCTTCCCACATAGGGCGAAATGCAAAACACACAAGATGATGGACGGAATGTGGCACATTGGCAAACATTCACCCCCAGTCACAGATCTGGGTTTAATCCATCGTTATTTTGCTTCACCACGCCACCCCAGTTCAGACATAGCCATATGCAAATCAGTCTTGACCCTGTGCCTCATGGGAACAGTCCAGCCCGAACTGCCAAGCCATGTCTTCCCTGGACCGGAATCAAGCATCCTAGGACCGGTTTCTGGCTATCAGCCGTCATCAGCCAGGATAGCTTGACTCCAGTGGCGCAGTGAGCACGGGACCCACGTCTGGGCATACCCTTCCCACATAGGGCGAAATGCAAAACACACAAGATGATGGACGGAATGTTGCACATTGGCAAACATTCACCCCCAGTCACAGATCTGGGTTTAATCCATCATTATTTTGCTTCACCACGCCACCCCAGTTCAGACATAGCCATATGCAAATCAGTCTTGACCCTGTGCCTCATGGGAACAGTCCAGCCCGAACTGCCAAGCCATGTCTTCCCTGGACCGGAATCAAGCATCCTAGGACCGGTTTCTGGCTATCAGCCGTCATCAGCCAGGATAGCTTGACTCCAGTGGCGCAGTGAGCACGGGACCCACGTCTGGGCATACCCTTCCCACATAGGGCGAAATGCAAAACACACAAGATGATGGACGGAATGTTGCACATTGGCAAACATTCACCCCCAGTCACAGATCTGGGTTTAATCCATCGTTATTTTGCTTCACCACACCACCCCAGTTCAGACATAGCCATATGCAAATCAGTCTTGACCCTGTGCCTCATGGGAACAGTCCAGCCCGAACTGCCAAGCCATGTCTTCCCTGGACCGGAATCAAGCATCCTAGGACCGGTTTCTGGCTATCAGCCGTCATCAGCCAGGATAGCTTGACTCCAGTGGCGCAGTGAGCACGGGACCCACGTCTGGGCATACCCTTCCCACTCTCGTTTACTACCACATCTAGTACAAAGGTCTGTGAGGGATCCACTGGTCCCAGTTGCTGATGCTGCAAGGTTGTGTGTTTTGCGCATGGAAATCCCTATATTGCTTTGGACCCCATTTGACCTGGTGGATTGAACATAGAATTATCCCAAGATGGGGTATGAAGGTTCTCTAAAACCCCATTGGTCACGATAAAGACATAGCTTCTTTCACTGTGCTGGGTTCTAGGATCCGTTGAGTCCTGAGCACCACCTGTTTAGGGATTTTCTTTTGAGGCCCGCTCCATACCATACCAAAGAACAGTAGCTCTGGTGCAGGCCATTGAACCTTTGTCAGGTTCATAATCCATCCCGATCTCTGAAATGTTTTACGTGCCGAGGCAACTTCTTGATAACCTCATCTTTGCTTCCAGTGATTATTAAGTTATTAGTATAGTGGAACTTGGTTAATGGAGTTGCAAAGTTGGCCAGATCTCTAGCCACCTGACCATGGCAGATACTCAGAGAGTGCAAATACTATTGGGGTAACATTTGAAATGCATATTGCCTTCCTTCCCAAGTAATGCAAATTGGTCCTAGGATTCCAAAGCAATAGGTATTGAAAAGAAAGCATTGGCCAGATCAATCACTCCATGCCATTCTCCTGTCCTTTACCTATCTGTTCAATTATAGTCACCAGTTCGGGTACAGCTGCTGCCGGTAGATGGGACCATTTATTTACTGCCCAATAATCTACAGTCATTCTCCAGCTTCCATCTGGTTTCTTCATGGGCCGCATAGGGGAGTTTAAATGGTTTACTGGCAGTTAAATGACTGCAGGTTTCAGTAGGGCCCCCACTGTTTCATCTATCTCATTGTGTCCACCTGGCCAGTAATATTGCTTCAATACCACTGGCTGTGGGGGACTTGTTAAATTCACTGGTGTCCACTTTGCCAGCCAGTGGCTATGAGCTTCACTGCTCTCAAATAATAGGGTTTTTGAGGAAATCTGAATGTAAACACTGTCCATGGGGTCTGAATACTCAGTCCCCACAGTACATTAATCCCTAAAATGTTTTCTGGGAGTGGGGACGCCACCAACAGACAGGGAAGGGTCAGTTCTTTGTTTATGGACAGTCGCATAGCGGCTTTGGCTGCTCAGTAACCACCCCTCCTAGTCCCTCAAATTGTAAAGTCTGAGTCTTTCAGGATCTACAAGCGGTTAAATGCAAAATGGTAACTTCTGCCCCTTCATCTAGTAATGCTGTAGCCTGCTTCCCTCTCTCACCATGAAGGGCTCTGGTTTTCTGCTGACAATGTGCATACCTTTATCTATACAAGGGACCCATCTTCATGTCATAATGGAGGTTATGCTCTATCTGGGGCCACCCTAGGACCCACATCATGCTCATTGCAGTCTCACCTAGCACCCATACATGCTAACTTGGAAGGATCCCTGTATTAAAATTTGAAATAACTCTTGAGCTTTGTAACAGACACACCCAATACTGTTGTAAACTAGTTCACCATCGTTATTACCCCTCACAGCAAGCGTAGTGGAGGAGTTGTGTACAGTGCATGACAGCATCGCTGAAGAGACATCGCTGCATTGGGGGCATTAACGCTGGTGCCCTTTTCATCTCACCTTGCAAATTGCCCACTTGGGAAACTCTGTGAAAGGCAGATACCCTGTGGCTAAGCAAACTACAGCCCCAGACCAGAGGGGCACAGCTGCTGTCCCCAACACCAGGACTCATGCTCACCTGAACTGGAGATACTACACTGGTCTACTGTGTCCTCCAACTGCGGAAGAAAAAAATATAAATGTTCACTAAATCTCCCTCAAAGAAGTCCGACCACAGTGGGGAAACCTCATCGCCTACACCCGACCACACCACAGTACCCGATTCAGGCCCCCATGAGGAGGACACACCAGTCACCCGTGCATTCTTGGAAAGCCTCTTTGGTGCCCCAGGAGAAGACCTAGCAGCCCTGAAATGTAACATAGTGACAGAAGTCAAAGACATCAAGAGGGATATTTGGATAGTTGGGCCAGATGGTCAATACCCTGAAACTGGCCAGTGACTCATGTGAAGAGGAATTGGACGATCACTGCCGTGAGCTGCCAGAATTGAGGGACAAGAATACTGAACTCCATTGTCAGTGGGAAGATCTTGAAAATAGATCCCGATGTTCCAATATTCGAATCAAGGGAACCCCACAACAAGCAGATTTTGGGAAGCCGGAGGACTATGTCACCTACCTGTTTTGCCACGTGGCCCCAGACCTCGCGGAACAAGACATTGTGCTAGACAGCACTCACAGAGCAGGCCATCCAGCCAAGTCTCCTGGTATGCCACAGGATATACTTACTTGTCTTCACTCCTATCGGCAGAAAGAAGCCATTATGGCGACCGTGTATGACAGAAACGCCATTGAGTTTGAGGGCACAAAGTATGGCGGTACCAGGATCTTTCCCCATAACACTGTAGCGCCTCAGAACACTTTGGCCCATAACCAACTTTGTTGGAAATGGCCCATTTTAGGGTGCTTTCCCTTGACTTTTTGCTTTTGTCCCTCCTGGCTTTCCGCTGATCTATATGCTAGCCTTAGAACTTTGAGCGCCTTTGACAATGCCATTCAGCGCCATAGCGCTGTGCTTGTCATATACATACTGGTGACTGATGTATACATGATTGGCTGATTTGAGTTAGCTGTAAGTCCCTTGTTTAGGAGTAACACTTATACCTAGGGCATGTAACTCAAATGCTCCTTCGTGGGCCTGCAGCACTGGTTGTGCCACCCATGGAGGTAGCTCTTTAAACGTACCACAGGTTTGCCCTGGCGGGGCCTGTGTGTGATGGTTACTGTTACTCAGCTTGGCATTTAAAAAGCTACTTGCCGAGGTTCTGAATGTCTCTAGCTACATCGTAGTACTCCATGGAGGCAAGGGGGGCGGTGTCAGGAAGAGGCAGGGCATATGTGCATGTGTGCTACATGCACTGGTAGTGAATGGCACCGGATGGTGTGTTCACTATGGTGGGGCTTGCTTCTCGCATTGATTAACATAGGGTAATCAGTGGAAAGGCTATTGAGCGGTATTTCCTACATGCAGAAGAGTAGTAGTATAGTATATGATATAGATGAGTTAATAATGGAAAATCCTCTCCAGTGGTGCGAGTGAATTCGACATTACTAATGTGGAAATGCCACTTTGGGAAAGTGGGCATTTCTGTGCTCGTGGCTCCTTCTGCCTGTCAGCCTGTCTCCAATCAACATCTGGGTGCTGGGGGGGACAGCTACATCTGTGCATTCCTGAGAGACAGCCATAAACTAGGGGCTCAAGGCAAACTGCAGACCTTTGAGTGTGAGGGGCCTTCCTGGGAAGGATACGAGGGTATGGAATTGACACCTGCTTGTCAAGGGGCAGGGTTCTGGCCCCACTTAAGATATTGATCAAGCCTCCCAGGGTAGGATGGCAGACAGGACAAAATTTAGAGAGGGCCTGTGTGTTTCAAAAGTGGCCTTTTGAACTGATCTCATCTTCAAAGGCCATTGTGGGTGTAACTACTGGGGCGCTTCCCGCAGAACTTACAGACGCTTTGGGATTGGAACCACACTATGCTGGTTCGATGTTGGGACATCGACAAGAGGAACCATTGGGGCAGGAGGGAGTACAAATGGATTATCCAGAGACTTGTGGTGGCCTGGGGCTTGTCGTGCTCCAGGAAGGGGACTATCACTTGGTGGATATTGCCTGGATGTTGCTGGCTTGCAGCTAATTGCCAACTGTTGTGACCCGGGTCCCTAAGCACTCTCCAAGGGCCAGTTGGCTGGCCTCCTGTCCACGAGATACCAGGGACAGAAATTATCTCTCCATTTTCACAAGATCGTAAGGACTGCACAGGGTTTGGCGAAAACTGGTGGAAGTGATCATCAGTTGGGACCGGCCCGACGTACGCTGTAATCACACTGTGCAGTGGAGTGTGCTTGTAAAGATCAGCAGCATACCTGGGGTGCCAGAACGTGAGGAGTTCGGGGAGTGCTGGGGAAGTTTGCCAAGCCAGAGGGACCGTGCTTGCCACTGGAAACCTATGCTAGCTTGCACGCCATAATGTGTGGTGTCCGAGGGGTGCTAGAGGATGTTTGCCGAGTCCGCAGGACCCAAGCTGGAAGCCTAGAGTGTCTCCGACCTCCAGATCGGGAGAACAACAGTGCCTGACATTGCGGACTCAGTTTGAGGTCACCGGCTCCCTCTACCCAGAACCACCCCACAAGGTACTCTTTTGTTGGGAACATCGTGACTGGACCCGAGGGGTCTCGTTGTGCCTTGTGTGCACCCATGACTGGTAGCCTGGAGCAACTGCAGCTCGCACCTCCAACTGAGGGGAAACAGTTCTCCAATTTGGAAGAGCACCAGCTTTCAGTGACAGTCTTTTGCCTACGGGGGGATAGTGATCCCACACTCGTGAAGGTGCCGCTGGGTGCCTGCAGGCTTAATCTGGAGGGACAAAACCAATTAACTATTTCCTTCCGCTTTAGGTGGTCCCGACAATTTAATCAAAGTGTCGCCAGCGGGTGCAACGTGTATCTTTGGCTGGTGTAGCTTGAGTGGCTGAGGAGCTGGGTCACAAGGTGTAGTCAAAACCTGTGATTCTTGACCATTACAACTGTACTGGGTATGCGGCATTGGGAATGTCATGTTTTATGCTAATGTGATAGCGGGAAAGTGGAATACCTCTGAACAGACTGCATATATGTTTCAGTCGCTTTTGATGTGGGAGGGTTTGCTTGGATCATGAACACCTCGGGGAAGTACACAAATGGGTTTATGTTGCTTATGAGGCTGATGGGATAACAGGGCAAGTGAATACCTATGACTAGTACATATATGTTCATGCCGTTCTGCCGCTAATGGGAGAGTTCGACAATTGCATATAACTCTAAAGCATATATCCAGTGTGTATGTCATATTGATTTCAATGTGTGTGTAATACAAAGACCAGTGGTTTATACATACAGTGGGGAGTCTTTTTGTAGTGTACTCCGTGTGTTGCGAGGGTGGTGTTCTAACAATACTTTACACTTTGACCCTGAGGATAAGACTGACTGCTCTGAACTAAGCTACCCAAGGGTGAGCACAGGTTATCGAACAAGTTTATCGTACTCATCCTATCTAGGACAGTGGATTCTGTCTGGCTTAGATGCGTCCCAGCCAGCCAGAAACCGCTGGGTCTAATAGATTTCCTGTGGGAAAACTAACACAATGCCGACACGACTGGACTAGCTACACAAACTATGGGAACTCTTAGAAACTGAGAAATTGACTGTGATGGTGGCTCGCTTGTTGCCACATTTTGACAGAACCTGGGGGCCCTGTATACAGTTTCTTTCTAATGAGTTCAGGGAGATGACCTGCCCAGCATATCTACAAATACTCTGCCTCACACAGGCGGCTCATACTGCCGACTGAAACATAAATACGGCACTCCCAAGTAAATCCCCTCCTCCCCACGCCCTGAGCGTATTCCACATTTCTCGTCATGAGCCGTCGAGCAATCGATCTGCTCTCCTCCTTGGCCCTACTTCCTACCCGCCTCACCTCCTAGCTTTTCTATAACCCACTTTCCTTTTGTTGTTGCCATCTACTCCCTATTGTCCCCCACAATAGGACTTTGGGTGTAGGTGGGATGTTTATAGTATTATGTCTTGACTTACACCAATAAAACAGATTTAAACCTAAAAGTAATTACAAACGTGGTGGTCTGCGGACCCCAGCAGGCCACCATGCCTGTGGTGGCTGTGGTTCCTAGTGGGTCACAAACTGCGACCTACCTCATTATTATTCATAAGGTAAGTCTATTTGCAACCTACTAGGAATCAGTAATTTAGAAATAAAAGTATCATACATTAGGAATAGCCATTTCCTAATTGCAATTCAGAGAAAACCACAATTTGGAAACATTATTCCCAATGTTAGTACATCTGGCCCTTAAAGTGTAACATGTCCTTCCCACATCCATAGTTTCCTTTGCACACAGTCACCTGCCCTGCTAATTTGTTACTTGGTTAGAGTTTAAAGAACATGTCAACATGTTCTTGTCACATACAGAATTCTCCCCTACTTGCACACAATCCTCCCTTACTTGCCCAAATCCACTATTCAATAGAGTTTAGTTACTCAACAGTGACTATGCCTCCATAACCTTGGTCGTATATAAATGTAATTAATTCAGTTTATACTCCCTCTGTCTGTTTCCCTCTTGCCCAACAGGACCCCAGCATCACACTTTCTGAGGCTGGACCTAATCTGGCATTTCATGACCAGGCTGGGGAAAAATTGTGTGCAACAGGGAAGATTACAATTGAAATATATATACAAAGACTTGATGGACCTCCCCAATGGCTCTCTTCACAAACAATATGATGGTGAGGCTCTTCATGGTAGACACCTCTCAAGGATTCTGGCAGAACAGGAGGGCAGGCAACAGCAGCAAGGGTCCAGCGAGTCGTGTCCCCATGCTTTAACTACTGTTCTTGCAAAACTCCGGCTACCACAAGAAAAAGTGGGCCATACTCTCATAAAACCAGGCACTCTCAAATGTTGTTTTGGGGGCCTGCGGTTAAACCTCATCAGATGCCGTAGCTCCATGAAACACTCTTCAGTCTACATTTCGAGGTACCTACAAAAACAAAAGAGACAGGTTAGTGATCGCGTGCACCTTGGACAGGGCATAACACAACACTAGGAACAGGGTGAGGCACCCTGAGTTGAAGCGTGTATGTGAACATGGCCTAATGAGACTAACCGTGACAAACTAACAAAGCATGTCACCTAAAACCAGAGACCAGAGACATTAATAAATTGTGCATACCACATAAAAACAAAGACACAAGGCGGAATTCAGAGTTTGGAGGATGGAAGTTTGGCAGTCGGGGAGATGGAGGACGCTATGTCCTCCACCATAACGACTACCGTCCGCAAAATTCAGAGATCACCACCGGGCCAGTGGTGATCTGTACCTTCTGATTTTTCCGAAGGTGCAAAACGTTTGGTGGACAGCCGCTGTCAGTTTAGATGGCTGCTCAATAAACTTTTTGTTTTTCAAGACCAAACTCCCAAAGTGGGAAAACAAATAATGAATGATCCCCACACTGCAGGAGTTTTTTTGCTGGGTGTATTGATATTTTTTCTGTCTTTGACAGCAATGTTTTTCCTGAAGTGGACAAGGACAGGAAAAAAACAGCCATTAGAATGTGCTCTAAAGTCTGATGACTTTACTTCCTACTCTGCTGGGCCGTTGGAGTAAGTTTTCCAATGGCAGAGCCAGCGGGGGCAGTGCCATCTGAAAACTGGCAGTCTGTCCAACCCAGAATTGAGAGGGTGGACCAAGGCTTTGGTGGAGGTTACTCCGCTACTTTTGTGATTGAGTAGCCTGTATGTCAAACTCTAATTCGAGCCCTAAACAAACAAGCAGAGCTGCAGTCATGGAGTGTGGGCCTGCAGGGACAGGGCATCTCATAAAATGGCTGCCCCGTGAATGCAACCGGCAACAGCACTGTGAAGCAAAAGTCAAACGATTTCTTCAGTTTTCATGTGTTCAATGAAACCGCTTCTGAATGATTATCTAGAGAAATTAGCCTGATGTGGGGAATAGTCATAAAGTGGTATGAGTCCCTGTAATGTATGCATTAGTGAAATGCATGTTTTATTTGTCAACTTTTCTTACTTTCGATTTGATTTTAAGATTTCTAAAGTGCACGAATGCCCTTAGGCGGCTTGGCGCTGACATTCATCTGGTTCTAAACTGTTAAAAGTGGCTGGGGGAAGCTAGAGAGAAAGAGGGAACAGCCAGGATTTTAATTCCCCCAGAAACTCCGCAGGATTGGCCTGGCTCTTGAGATGTATTTAAATGGGCCTCTGTAACAAAAATGTTATTTCACAATTTTTTATAAAATGTACCATTCATAAAAACACTTATCGCCCCTGATCCATGTTTTAGATCATGGAGTCTCTCATCCATCTATACCCTTGACCCTTTGGGGCTCTTGCATCACTTTAGTCATTTGAAGTGGACCTAGGATGTGATGAATAGCTTATAAGCAAATAATTACATCATGTTGACTCTCAGGCTGGTACACTGGCACAGGAAGAACTGCAATGGCATTGAGAAACTGACACAGGGGCACAATGGCACTGGCACCGACAAAGGGCACCAACACTGTCCCTCGTACACTGCCACAGGAGTGCCAACACTGATATGGGGACATTGGCATGGCTAGAGGGACAAAAGGACACTAACAAGCCACTAATAACTGGACACACACAGGTGCACTGGCAAATGGGTGGTGTCACTAGGATACTGACACAGGGAAATCAATACAGACAATAGCACATTGGCACAGAATTCATTGAAACTGAAGCATCAATACTGACATGTGAACAAAGACACTGGAAATCTGTCATAGGGTAAAAGATCCTGGCACAGTGCACTTTCACTGGGACACTGACACAGGGATGCTAGCACATAAGGATACTGAAAGTGAGCTAATGCTACTACGATAGCGAAACAACATAGAGACACTGATGCAGGGACACTGTCTGGGGAGACACAGCACTTTTGTACTGACTGTCGTTGCTGACACAAAGACAATGACATGGAAACACTGACACTGGGGACACGGCCACTGAGACAGGGACATTAGAACAATGACACAGGGGCAGCAACGCTGACATGAGAATGTCAACTTAGGATGAGCATTCTAGCACCTTTCAGTACCTTCTCTCTTCTGCTGTGTATAAATCCATTTCGGCAAATTCACTTAAAACTCCATTTCTTGTTGACTCATAGCAGCCACACAACACATAGACCCAACCTTGTACAAATCTTGCTAAGTACCACACATCCTCAAATTATACAATGCACATTTCAACTCTTGCTTATTAACGTTTGTTCTGCAGTACACCACGCGCCGGATATAGTAAATCTTAAAACCTCATCGTCTATGCCAAGCTTGATATCCACTTCATCACAGAAATATGGTTTGCCCCAAATCCTCGCACATTTTAGAGATTCTTCTTCCACAGACTACAGAATCAATCATGTAGACCATGCACATAAACAGTCCTTCTTTTTGTGCACCCTCGGCAAGCAAGTAACACTCAGCTCCATGGAGCTGATGTCATGCCATTTGCCATCCTCTGCAACTCATGTCTCCACCTTTCATCTTATCTACAGGCCTACCACGTAGAACAAGGACTTCAATAATTAATTGTGAGACATCCTTGCTACCTCGACCATTTCACATGCCCACACTACTTTCTTTGGTGACTTCAACCTCGTAGACAACACAGGGTCAAAGAAATCAAGAGACACCCTGCTCAATCTCATCAACACACTCAAGGTGGTACAGCATGTCACGTAACCAACACATTCTGAAGGCCACATACTTAACCATGCTTCTCCTCAGTACCAACAATCCAGTGGAAACCATCAATACCCCAAAACAAGACCAACCACATCACCATCCATATATCCCTGCTCAGCCAGCATCCTACCAATAAACCAAGATCAATTCAAAAGAGAAGATCAAACCTATGCATCCTTCAAAGACTTTTCCATAGACAACTGATTGTTTGAACTTGTCTCTTAGCCTACCAACTCTATGTCGGATGCAAACACCCTTCTAAACAACTTCAACTATTTTTTGGGCACTAAGTAATCATGCATGTCCCAGTTAAAAAATACAAGTGCAAATCAAAGCCTTCAGCACCCTGATGCTTTAAATTACTTGCTAACAATAAACAGTCAATGGGCAGACAGGAAAGAAAATTCTAAGTAAAGCAGAACTACTGATGATCTTGTGAAACTGAAGTGCCTCCATGCAACACACAAACAGCTCATCAGATCACCTAGAGCATAGAACTACACCAACACGAATGAGGCCACTAACAGAAGCAGGACATTTTTCAATACAATCAAGCACCTCATCAACCCCCTACCAGACCCACCTATTCCTTACTTCTCAGAAACGTGCAATGCCATCTACCTCTTCTTAAAAAAATATATTACATCCGACCACACATCGACAACACCAACCTTTCCTCATCTCTTTTGCCCACAGCTCCACTTAGAATCCTACAATTGTCATCCTTCTCAGTTCTATCTCTTGTAGATCTTGCCCACATACTTAACTGCCTCCAAGGCACTTCATATAAAGAAGATGTTTTACCCTCGCCCTTCATCAAAGCTCTCTCTGGAAATAGTATCAGCCCTACTTACAATTGTCAATTCCACTCTCATTCAAGGCATGTTCCCAGAATCTCTCATGACAAGCTAGATCTTCCTATTGCTAAAGAAATCCACACTTCCCCTGATTACCTTGCTAAGTACCAGCCCATGACTCACCTACCATTCATCTGCAAAATCATTGAAAAGGCTGTCTATGTTCATTTCCAAGGTCACATTAATGCTAACCATCTGCTACACTATCAAAAGTCTGGCTTCAAATCATGCTGCATCTTGGAGACTGCTACATTGCACATCATAGATGAGGCACTTCTAACCACATATGAAGTTGTTTTTTGCCTCCTGATATTGCTGAATCTGTCAGCTCCTTTCGACTGTTGACCATCCCACCCTCATACACACATACGCAATAGGATTCACCTGCAAAGTCCTACACTGGTTCTATTTCTACCTTTCCAACCAACATCAGTTTATTCAGATGGGCACCTCGAGGTCCCAAAAGATCCCCTGTCATCCTCAACCTCTGTACGGAGCTACTTGGTGCGACTCACAGTTAACAGCATGAAGATTCACCAAAATGCTTATATGAAACTCAATTTGAAAGCCTCCTCTGCCGCGGACATTGAGTACTTCAAACACTGCCTGAACATCATCCAGACCTGAATGCCTAGCTCTTAACTGAAGCTCAACCCAACCAAGACAGAATTCCTATTATTTGCCAAGAACAAGAAACAGTATAAGCCTGGCTCAATGACAATTGACCTTAACAGCTTCGAACCCCAACTTTCACCGAATAACAATTCACTTGAATTCTCCCTGGACACCAATATCACCCTCAAGGAATAGATTGCCCAAAAAGAAACAAAAATGGCCTGGCACCAGATTTCTCTTCTAAAGAAAGTGAAGCTGTTTTTCTACTTCTGAACTGTTGTTCAAGCCGTCGTACTGTCACATCCAGATGGTGGTAACACCCTTCACAATGGCCCACCAGACACCACACTGGTGCCCCTTTAGGACATCCTGCACACTACAGCACATCTCATACAAGGTCTGAAGAAATCTAATCACATCACCACCAATGTGCACTCAAATGTTTCCTGTCTGTGTGCTACAGTGTAAGATCTCTGTGTGCTGCAGACAAGTCTATGTGCACCAAGGAAATGATCATGCATGTGAGCTTTGTGCTCAGTTATATAAATCTGTGTCAGTCACCATTCCAAACCTTTATTTACAAAAATGGGTGCCTTTCACACATACATCTACATTTAATAGGGACTTGTGACAGTTGTGAAATGTAAATACACTCCGTCACGACATGTATTGTTTACTGTAGTGGCATCTACACCCCTGTTTTAAAAAAGGACAGGACTCCGAAGGTTGTACTATTATAGGATTTTACTGAAGTTAAAGTGGTGTCCTAGTGACAATGACCTGGAAGGTTTAGAGCTGGTTAATGCAGCCTGTATGGAATCGGAAGAGGGCTTTGGGGTGGTGGTATTAGGTTCTATAGCATGCAATAAGAAAACATACCTCAAAGCGATCCTATTGGCGAACAAGTCACAAGGCACTAACAAAAAGAGGGGGGTGGTCATCTAACCTGGAAGAGTGTGAGCCTCTTCTCCATGGAGTTGTGGATCATCAGGGTGATCATGGCCAGGTAGGAGTATGGGGTCTTGGCATGGCAACTGATGTTTTTCTTCTGCTTTACTTTCTGCTTCTGGCATTGCTACCCACAAGTCTCATCTCCCTTTCACACCTGAGCCCCCTCTTCCCAGGCTCTCCTCCATCATGCAATCGAGGACCTCCACAAGTGCTAGGTCGGTTGATCTTGAACTCCACATTATCTACTTTCTTATTAAATCCGTCCACCAACACCATCAATGTCCCCACACTCCTGAAAAGACCCGCTAAATCATTCTCCTCAGTGGCATTGCTGTCTGCTATCAGGAATCAGGGACCGCAGGCGAAAGTATTTTTCTCATCACACTGGTGAGTTTCTCATCACACTGGTGATTACCAAAGGGGGCAAAATGTGTCCGATTGTTAAACAATTTGAAACTGCTTTACTTGGGCTGTCAAAGTAGAGTTTGAACAGGTACTGGTATCAGACTGTAACATTATCAAGACCTTTTGGATGCAATCAGTAAAGCTAAAATTGGTTGTCCCTAATTTACAATGTGCGGAATACACAGCCTACTTGTGACTTGATTGTAGGGTTGAAATCTACAAGAAGATGGGTAGCGGTAAAATGGAGAATGCAGTGCATAGATAGTTATGAGAAGTGTGTCATTTTATACCCAACATTACAATGGATGAATTTATTGTGCTGCGTGCTCTCCATCCTATTGATGTTGGCTGGTATATATGAACAGAAGGAAATTGGGATCTAGCACCCAACTACAAAAATACATTGTTCATTATGTCACTTTTAACTCACTATACCCTATCACATAAACATGATTTAGTGTTGTACTTGTTAAACACACACACACATGTGTTCCTCTCTAATGGAAAGTAGAGGATGTAAGAAAATGTCACTAATATGAACCGGATTCATCATTGCATGTCAATTGTGACACGGCGAGCCAGCATTTTATATGCTGTGAATTTCTTTATATGCTCAGATTTTTGTAACCATGCAAGCTCAGGTTGTTGGTGGGTGTTTATAATAGGCCACAATGGAGAGTTCTGGAGTTGAGGCTGATGGAGGTGTGAGATTCACACAATCCTTTTCAATGGGTCCAAAAGCTGTTCAGAATACTGTGCATCCAATTGTTAGCCCCTCTGCAGAGCACACAGAGCAATGGTACCACCGTAACTGTGATTATATGCAAAAGTGTATGATGGAGATACAAAACACCATAAACAGTCAATAGAGTGAAAGTAAATGAATGCAGTTCTTACATGTAAGGGGGTGATTGCACTACACCTTCAACAAACCCCAGTAACAGTTACACTTCTGTTTGCCATGCCCCTTTTAGAGACTCTATTTTTCCATCCCACCTAAGGCCATGGTGACAAGTATGATTTCTTCTCTCATTGGCAGCACACTTGAGACATCATAAAATAGACAGATGAGCTGAACATATGTGCCATGGAAGGGGAGGGAACACAAATTAACTACTGTCTGCAGCCCACAGCAGAGTGGGGAGTGAGTAGAATTGGGCGGGCAAACAAATTAACAGGGAGAGCGGAGCCAAATGCCGGCTCTGGCTCTAGCATCCCGTTTACAAGCCGAGCTCTGAAAATATTTGACATCTACATCTTACAACAAACATCATGTTAGAATGTGATAAGTTGTCTTCAAGATAGTGTATATTTTTAACACACAGAACGATTTCGCCTTAGCACATCAGTTTATTTGAAAAGTATTTATTAACAGTGGGACTTTTTAGGTCGAGCCTCGAGTAGCGCGCAAGCGCTGCTTAGAGGCGAAGACTTTTAGTAAGCGAGTTTGAAAAGCAGTCCCAAAAACGCTCGTGCGTCGTGGCTGGCCTTTTTGGGATGGGTACGCGCGGCAAACATGTGTTTCCAATTATCGTGCCCAGACGCGGGCGCGATAAGTGGAAACACATGTCTGCCGCGCGTACCCATCCAAAGGCCAGCCACGACGCACGAGCGTTCTGGGACTGCTTTGCAGGCTGCCGCGCTCGCTCGCCCTCGCTCCTCTCTTGTTCAGTTTACGTTTGCAAACTACTCGCATGTTCGTTCATGCGTTTTATATGATCTTTAATCTTCCAACAGACTATGTGTTTTCTTGGCTCAATACATGTGGATGGATGGCACGCCGTCTGTTGTGTGTATGCTCTCTTCGAATGCTATGTTTGTTCACTGGCTATTCTTTACAAGTTCGTTTCAACTAACGTACAAATGGCATTTTACGAGTTTTTCATATTGTAATTATTCTTGACGTGTTTTTACTGACCTTTACGGGCATGTTGCAATTTATGTCCTAAACATCATCGGTAGAAAAAACACATACAGCAGCAGCACACACAAATCCTTCTATGCCCCTCCCCTCCGGGACTGTAGTGAGGGGCGATGCAAGCGCCTCCCAAAGGGTTGGCTCAGGAAGCTGCAGTGAAGAGAATAAGTGTGGCCCATACTAGCGAGGAGGGGGCAGCTAACCAATAAGCAACAGGTGTGATCCTGGGCCCGCCCCCACGTGGCCTTGAAAAGCTGCAACAGCTCACAGCCCGTTCGTCCGCCGTCTGCCCAATCAACGGTCGAGAAAACGAGAATCTCTCATTTAATTGGCAAGTCGAGTTCTCGCCATTCCCTTCTCTATATTAACCCTTCCTTGTGAGTGGTACACTGAGAACTATTATATTGGCAGAAAAGAGAATGTAGTGCTAGATGGATATTACGTACCATGTACAGCTAATGTGGCCCTAAAGATGCATTCAGATGAGGCTTGGTAGAAAGAGACATCCGAAGATGTCACGAGGCATCGTAGCTTAGAGACTGACTGTGGAAAGGGGCAATTTGTGGCGGGGGAGCGAGGAAAGGGAAAAATACTCGATGGAGATACCGCTATTGATGGAAATGGATGTTAAACATAATGATAATCGATTGTGGTGTGCTAACGGCACGCCCACCCCGCAGAATGCAGAGACCGATGTGAAGGAGACGTTGGCATGCGGTGGTTTCTTTCCAGAAGGATCCTCGAGCGTGTAGGGGAAGACGGTCTAGTACCCTAAGTAGTATCATCACCTCACCCAGGAGTGAGAAGAATGCGTTCCATTGTGCAAGGGCAGCGCTTATTTGATCAACCTTGGAAGGATGAAGGGCTGAGCCCGCCCCACTGGAATCTGTATCAGGGACCCGGATTCAACACGATGATGGTTCCCTGCACTTGCCAAAAGGAACGAAATCGGTCATCGTAACGGCTGTTTGACTAGATGCACCTCCTTATACCATGGAACACCGCGCATCACAGATCCCAGCGGCTCGCGTAAAATAGTGCTGATCTGCCCCTCCCCAGCACCCTCCATAGCGGTTCCAATGCATGTACTTAAACATGGCATGCAGCGTTCCGTATGTTTTTTGCAGTAAAAGCTAGCATACATTAACAAGCATTGGCATAGCCAATAGGTCTCGCCTTTGGGACCTTATAAGTATTTAGTTATGCAGCACAATATCCTTGGTGAAACAACATCAACTGTTGCATGGCTAAACACTTATAAGGTCCCAAAGGCGAGACCTATTGGCTATGCCAATGCTTGTTAAACATGTACTGAGAAACATTCCTATCCTGGCGCTGATGATAATGCTTTAAGTGAACAAAGAGGCACGTCAGTTGTTATGCATACAGAATACATGACCTAGATTCTTATTATAAATGGAGCAACTCTATAAGCTATTTAATCCAACACAAAATACGTTTTTTGTGAAAAGTACCTCCTGAACTCAAGTATTTGAAGGTGCTCTCATATTTTTTTTTTCATCTGCTTATAGACGTGCTCTTATATGTGATAATTAACAAAAAGGATGCTCAGTGAAATAATGTATTTGCCTAGGATCACACAATTTGTCCAAGCAGGGATTTTCTAGTTTCACGCTATACAATTCGGCCACTAGATTGGTATCTATATCTGCCATCAAAGGTTAATGCTTTGTGCTTACTTAAAGGATGTGAATAGATTTTGGTGACAGCCAAAATCCTCATTTCAATTTGCGCAATTTTACACAGTGCAAACTTTAGGCAGTTTTATCCAGCGTGTTACAACAGACCCCATACATTAAGTTTTCTCAGTGTCACTGCCAACAATACATCCGTTCCTGAATCCTGCTGCTGCTGAATCCTGGCAGGACCCCCACCGAACATTAATAGAACAAGCAGCATGTGTAACAGCTGACTGCTCCGAGTTTTGTCATTCATTGCAAAACATGTGCAGACAAAAGGAAGACTCTGCCTTCCACACACATTTTGCTCCTCTGCTCGGCCTTGTAAACTCGCTGACACTGCACTTCAGCTCCAATAAAGTGACAATTTTTTTGCACTGCTCACGAATGGTCTCTTTGTCTCGCACGGAGCACTGAAGTGCGCGTTTTGTGAGAGGTTGTGCGCTCTTAGGGAAGGCAGGGTGTGGGCCTGCGTATACTACAGGCAACAATGATCACCACCATGCTTATGGAACTCCACTCACTCTCTTTGCTGGCCCACACCATCTTCAAAACCAGCGGAATCATTTACCGAGACATAATGATCAGCACAACTGTTTATCTTGCAGACAAGTGTACCATCTCTGGTGATTCTCAGTCTCACGTAGTCAGGACAACATCGTACTGCAGACTAAGAAGTGTAAAAAGTTAAAAGCAAAGCAGCACGCCTCTGCCACGTAATCACCCAGGATTTGGAACAACATCCCTGTATCCATCAGCACTGCCCCAGTGATACTCCACTTTAGGAAAGAGTTGAAGATGCACCTCTTTAAAGAACACTGCATTAATAGTTCATAAATCAGCTACCTCTCTTATCACTCACTAACTATATTCTTGTCTTTGACTGCGTACAGTGCTCTGCTGCCTCTTGCATAGGTTTGCGCTATAGAAATACCACACATATACATACCTATGTATATACTTTATTGCACCTGTTGGACTTGGCCCTCTCTGCAGGGGCACCCCCCAAGTTTTTGCCTTTACCCTCCACTTTTTGCTGAAATTTGTTTTTGTTGGCTCTAGGAATCTGTGTACCTTACTACTGCTAACCAGTGCAAAAGTGCTTTTTCGCTCTCCCTTAAACATGATAAGACGGAGTACATCTGTTCAGGGGCTGCTCCTCTGTTTGAGTGGAGTAGCGTCGCCCCACTTAAAAATCCCCCCAAAGCCCTGAGATGAAAAATAAAATGGTAATTCATTACCATTTTATTTTTCATCATCCCGTCCTGAACCGAGTGCCAGGACGGGGGCGGGCCACTGCTGAATGACAGCAGCAGGGAGGAGGGTGGGCTGTGTGTGCACTTTTCAAAGTGCACATGTCCCTTTGGCCAGCTGTCTTGAGACGGCCAGCCAGACATGCGCACTTTGAAAGCTCTAACCCAGCTGTCTTAAGACAGCTGAGTTAGAGGAAGTGCAGGCCTCCAGAGCACTGTGAGGCTCTGAGTGAGGCCGCTCCATCCAATCAGGACGCTGCTTTCACAGCATGAGAGCACTGCCAGGTTTGGTCTAGGGAGTTTCCCGGTTGCCGAGCTGCAGTTGCGATAGGTCCAGAGCAGGAGTAAGGTAAGTTTACTTTTATTTTATGTGCGCCGTTTATTTTTATATTTTTTAATTCTATTTGAGCGTGTGCGCCCGCCCCCCCTCCGCGTTGATGTCAGCCGTCACTGCACCTGTTTGGCATATTTAATTTACTTATAAGTCCCTTGTAGAGTTGTATACCATATAACCAGTCCCTGTAAATTAAATGCTACTAGTAGGCCTGCAGCACTTATTGTGCCACCCACAATAAGTGGGTGGGTGCCCCATGAGCAACTGAAAAGACGTGCTCTACCATCACACAAAGGAATTGTCACCCCTGCATTGCTCCTGCAGCCACCATGTCCCCAGAGCATGGGGAAGTAAGAAACTTTAATCACTTCAAAAGGTATTCTGTAGCAACGTCTCGTACTTCAAAGAAGGCACCAGGAATAAAACAGGAGCTTCGGACCCACTCTTCAGTTTCCTTTCTGAACCTGCGGAAGGACTCTCAGAGGACTACCTGCTGCTATGGCCTGATGTGTACTCCACAAGACTGCTTTGCTGCACTTGGAAAGACTGCTTTGCTGCCTAGAGCCTGCCTTGAACCCTCAGAGGCCTGTCCTGCTGTTGAACCTAGAACAACCAAATTGAATTCAAGGGCTTGTTGGCTGGCCTCCTGATGAGAGCCTCAGAGACAGAAAATGCTCCAACCATCTTGTACCTACACCAGGATCCCAGCCTGATTGAGTCCTAACCTCCCCAAGTGGTGTCCCTCCAGTACTGGACCTCTGGTTCTTGTTGCCAAAGGTGCCCAGATAGCTCAAATCTAAAACTTGGGACTCAGAAGGTTTTGGGCTAAAACCTGCTCTGAGACCCGAGAGAAGATCAGGACCAACCTGCTCGTCTATCCGCCCAAAGTGCATCGCCGGTCGGCCTGACTCTAAGGCAGCTCCCACTACGGTCTTCTCCACAGTAGCAAATCCTGTTCAGGGGTCCTCTAGCAAAGGGGTATCTGCCTCCTCGAATTTTTGTTGACTAGGGCCTACAGCTTCGTCCCACTGGAGATTTTTGACTTCCAAAAAAGTGACTAAGTTCAAACAGAGAAATCTTCACCGCAACGTTGTTCAGCAGCGCCCTGATGATGACGCTCCCTCCTTGGACACTGCCTTTAGCCTTGCCCCACCGAACTTTACCTTCTCGGCACATTTTCTTCAAAGGGAAGTGCTGACCGGGCCCAATCCACTCTTTCAATCTGACCCACGCTCCATCGCGGTCGGTCATATTTTTCGACTTTAACCCGGTCTTGCGTGACTAGATGTCTGCTGTTGCGCTTTGATGTTTTAAGCATTAGTTTTTACCTTAAACTTTAAAAATTCATAACTCCGGTTCTACTGACTGGATTTTTGTCACTTCAGTGTCAAATAATTTATTAAAATTTACTCTATTTTGGTGTGGGATTTTTCTTGTGTTGTGTTTTCACTCTATTACAGTTTTTTTGCTACATAAACACTTAATACATTCCCTCTATGTTAAGTGCTGCATTGTGCCAAGCTACCAGAAGGTTAAGCGCAGGCTAATTTAGTAACTTTTGTGGTTCACCCTTACAGGGATTGTGGCTGTTGCTTGAGCAGGGTTAACACCCTGCTCAACGAACAACCCAATTTCTCACAGTACCTTTATTGGTTGCTTACCATTTCACATATGTAAAATCTGAACTTCAAGCACTTCTTCATATGCCATTTTGCTGTGCAGTTTTGCATTTGTTTTCTTGCAAGCATGACATTTCATTATCAATTCCCCTGTTGCCTGAATGCATTATATAATAGTCCTTCTTCAGGAGATCAACTTCCTAAGCATATCTTGCATTTCTGCTGATTTTCTATTTCGCCCCATGATCTCTTAATTACCAGTCACTATCTGGGATAATGCCTCTGGGACATGGATGTAGGAACCAAGTAAAGGGATACATGGCCCTGAGGACATCTAACTGTCCTGATGACTGATCTGTCGAGGTCTCTGCCACAGAAGCCAGGTACAGTCAATGCAGTACTGACTAATAGGCCATGTCTTAGCTGGCATCATGCCTGTGCACTCATAACTCTGTGCCAGTGTGTTTAGACATGCCTTTGAAACCCCTTCAATTACTATTAACGGTTGTTAGTAAAACGTGTCCAAAAATGAAGCATTCATTGCACATTTCCCCAAATGTGCCTTGTGAGAGAGCACACAACCACATTCATAGTTGCAAATATGTTTTATTTATTTTTCACCAATTTTTCATCACTTTTACAGTTTGGAAGTGCTTCCAAAACACAATTTGGCAAGTTCCCCAATATCCCTGGCTCACTGTGCTTTAAAGGGTATCATTTCCAACTGAGTATCACAATGGGTAAAGGTAAAATACTACGGGCTTGATTCAGAAAAGTAACTTATACTTTTGAGTAATTTACACTTTTGGGTGAGTTTACTACTTTTTGCCTATTCCAAAAATCTGTGTAAGTTACTACTTAAAAAAATAAGTAGTAAGCCGAACATCACACATGGTCAACCACTGGCTCTGCAACACTCTCTCATGGAATATAATGGAGGAGGCAATTATAATAAAACCCGGTAGGGAATAGGTAGTTATTAATAATATTATGTTACAGTAGTAGAAAGTGCAGTGTTGATCATTGTTGTCTTACACAATGCTCTGAAACTGAAGATGGCCATTGGCTCTGGGAGTAACAGGAATTCCTCTTTGAGTGCAATAGTGGAGGCAATGGTATTGTAAGATACTCTGTCATAGATGACACCATCATGAGAAGGAAATCAGGGGACCAATTGAAAAATAAAGAAAACAAAACACCACACCAAGAGAAGGGAAGAAAGAAAATAAAGATGTGAGACGCCAACTGGTGCATAATCTATTGGCAGGGTGAACCCTACAAAGAATAAAAGTTGAAAGGCATCCTTTCTTCTTTCAAACACTACTTATGCTTCAAAAGCACCCTCCTTCGCTTCCATCTGTAAGCACCAGAAGAGGGTGTTTGTTTGGTTTTCCTAATCTAGTTGACCCATAAGCTACTGCTCCCTAGTCCAAGCCTTCACAGACCTTTTCACCATCTTCTCTGCAATAATTTTCTGTGCAGGACCCCTCTGTATGTCTTCCATTGCTGTGCAGGAAGGAAGTCAGTGTGCTACTGTTTGACTGCCTGTAGTTTGTGGCTTGTGTATGAAACCCCCTGTGAACGTCCATGATTGTCTGGAGTTCTGAGACACCATCTGTGGTTTATTTTACCTAGGTAATTTTCTGTAACAGCATATCCTACAAGGAGCAGATTTTGAAAGCTGTCAATAAACAGAAGGAAACTTTTCCAATTCTAGATGGACTCATTTCATCCAAGAAACTAATTGCCAAGGTGAAAGCTTCCCAAGACCTATGTGACTAGCTTAATCTTTTCTTTATAAAAATAATTAAGACCATTAGGAACAGGATCTGGTCTTCTAGTCCGACTCGGCGTTCCAGGCGGAATATAATGAGATTTTTCTCACTTGTTTCTTGGACATCGATGAGCCTAGATTAATGCCACTACTAACTAAAGTCAGATAGGGCTCACCTAAGTTCCTCTGCCCTCCAGCGACTTTGAAAGGCATGCTTAAGCAATATTCTCCCCGTTACAAACATTACTGAACAAATCACTTCAGCAGGGTCTGGTGCCTCAGGCTTTCAAACACTCAGAAGTGATCCACTGCTGAAGAAGCAGGGGGACGATCCAATGGTCCTAAAAAATTATCGCCCAATTTCACTTCTTACTTTTTCAGCCAAACTGATAGACGCATATGTCGCTTAGGAATTGAGCAGACATTTACACATAACTGACTTCCTCCAACCATCTAAAACAGGCTTGTAACCATTCTACAGCATGGAATCCATGACAACAGAAGATTTAGATGATCTACCACTAGCAGAGGATCTGGGCAGGAATGTGGCCCTGGTCCTTTTAGATCTCTCTGCTACCTTTGATACGGTTGATCATAGGATCTTGGTCGACTGCATAGCGGAGGCAGGGGTTCAGGGCACTGCCCTAGAGTGGATAAGGTCCTATTTAGAAAAATGTACACAAAGAAGCTTGGAAATTTTACCTCCAAAGTAATTAGTCTCGACTGTGCCATCCCGCAAGGCTCTTCTTTGTCTCCTCTTCTGTTTCACTTGTATATGAACCTCCTGATTGAGGCGTTGACTACTTTTGGGTGCAGGGTGTACTATTACTGAGGTGACTGACAACTTTTCTTTTACATGTATAATGCCTCTGACTCTCATAAAAAAATTCCAGATAACCCTTAGATTTGTCCCAAACTGGATGGCAATCAATTAAAGCTGAACACTGACAAAATCAGAAATTGTCCTGCTTAGAAATGAGATTACCTTGTGGAGGAACAACTTCTGGTAAAGAGATCTCGACCCTGCACCTAAACCATCACTCTCTGCCAAGAGTCTTGGGGTAGTGATAGATGGCAATCTGACGCTTAAACCTTCGATAGGAGCAGTTGTATCTAAAAGCTCCTTTCTTTTAAAAACCCGAAGGAAAATTGCCCCGTGCTGTCATTTAATGCCAGGAAGTTATTGTCACGGCAGTCATCAACTCGTGATTGGACTGTGCTAATTCAGTATATACAGGTTTGCCCCGTACCGCTCTACACAAACTACAAACTATTCAAAATGAAGCATCACGGCTATTCTTTCTCTTGCCTTGGCACTCACATACTACACATCTTTTGAGAGAGCTACACTGGCCTCCAGTACAGAAACGTTATCGCTTTCAGGTATGTTGCACAGTGTTTAAATTAACATGAAACAATACTCCTGTCGGACCTGTATCTATTTATCTATTGGCCTACACAAGGCTAAAATCGGGCTGTTCCACAGAAATCAGTCTTTCCATGCTCGAATATGCAAAAATATATTAATTTTTATTAATCTTTTTCTTTTTTGATTTAAATAATTATAACATATCTATTTATAAAAGTGTATACAAAATCATGATAAACAGTCGATATGTGTTCTTATACAGTTGACATGTACAACAAATATTATTTACAGATAAAATACATAGAAAGACACGTGTGTTAATCCTAATAATACAAGCACATAGCCCCCAAACAACTAAACCTCACATCAAGCAATCTCACCTCTCATACCACACTCTCACAATCAGTACAATCTCACACAAAGGAATATGTGGGGAACCCTCAGTAAGTGGCTGGCATACACCGATGACAGAGATAACGGACTGAGCAAATCACAATTTTGATCCGCTTTGGTGTTGTTCTTTGGGGGTTCCCAGCAGTCTGGTCAATGTACGTTTCGGTAGGAATAATTAGTTTCCACCTTCATCAGGACCACTCTTATTGGCTACTTTCAGGTGAGTGGAGGGGGGAAATTTGATCATTTCCTCATAATAGGCTGGATGTGCCTCTGATGCACTACAAGGGCAGTATAGGTTGCATATCCTCAGATCTAGTGCTGCTTGTCCATTGTTAAAGCAAATGCTGCTATGTGCCCGCTAATGGATAATAGTAGGCGATTGTTTTTACATGTATGCAGGCCTTCAAAATATTGTATGCCTGGGCTAATCCTCTGAGAGAAATATTAGGTCATAGCCTTCTGCTTGAAACGGGTTTCCTCCGCAGAATTTTGTTTGCAGACTTGAAATGAAATTAATTCTTCTCGCGTCTCTTTCTGACTGGAAATGCTGTCCTTGCTCGCTCAGTGTTTAAATGCCTGAAAAGAGCCAGCCCTTGTCTCCTGGCAGAAAGAATTAAGAAACATAGACCCCCGACGAAATTTGAGATCTAGACAGGCACATCGGCTTGTCATTCCAAGATTTCGGAAACAAAGATCTGGGGCTGCAGCTATTCAGTACTGGCCCCCTCCACTTGGAATGCCTTACCTGGTATAATCGATTTGGAACATGACCTTGGGACTTTTCGTAGCTCACCGAAAACCTGCCTATTCAAGCAGGCCTATGGTATTAAGTAACCCTACTTAGCTTAATCAGTCTATTTATTCTAGTGCCTAGAAACCTTTGGTGAATGTGCGCTTTATAAGGTATTATAAGTAGGCTGTCCTGTTTTAGGTTTAAACCTATAATAACCGATAAAACCCCACCGAAAGGAAAATAGCCCTCACCAGTGTAAACATATAAACACTGAAAAAACACCTGCACAACCACAAACTAAATGCCATTCAAAGAAAGGAAAAGGAGAGTGAAAGACTCATTTTTATTTCTTCCTGAAGGGGCCAATAGAATGTAACTTTGCTATACAAGGTAGCAGCAATAAAGACTGGGCTAACATTATTCTGCTTGAGTTTTGTTGTTTAGGAATGTCACTAAAATATTGTTTCGTCTTCCTTTTGCTTTTTTCAGTTTTGTGGTCTTTGATCTAAAGATGCAGAATCATAAGAATCTTTCCCAATATGTACCATCACATTTACCCACAGAGAATGGGTAAAAACCCTTGATACACCAGCCCACTTTTTTAGTGAGTCAGTATTGATAGTAGGTGAATTGCCAAACACCCCAAGCTCTAAACATTCAATGCAAGGTGTAGTGACAGGTATATGTGAAAAGAGTGCTGTCACCAAGCATCTGGAATAGTGATGAAAACATGACACCAGACTTTTGGAAAACAGGAACGCAGTGTCACATGGAATGCTGCTGCAAAAAGTTCTTACCAAGTTCTACAAAGATTGGAGTGATATTGTTTGTATTTGCGGTGATTCAGCTACGTGTATGAAAATAAAGTGTGATGACCTGTCAAAATCGATATCTGAGCTGAAGTGCTTCCCTGTGAGAGATCCTTGCCACTTATTAGATGGTATGCTGAAAGCATCTTTACAATCTTCGGAGTGAATGAAGATTGCTATTGACTTTTAGTCCATTCTGGTGCACTGTCTTGTTATGCGCTGGAACTAAAACTCAAATATTTCTCATTTTGTGCATTGTGTGGCTCTGTAACATATTCCATGTTAGAGTGCTTGCCACTTGGTAAGCAAAGAAATGTTCAGGAGCAATTCAGGAACTTTTATTTTACAATGTATGAGAATGGCTTGCAATGATGCATAGAAATGTTCCTTCACCTAACATGGCATTTGAAGTCAATGAAGCATCACTGTGGTACTCTGCACAAGTTCTAGATCCTTTCCGTTAAGGGGAATTTTGTCCGGAGTTTCAAAAGTGCTGCTTCATTTTTGACCGCTTCAATAACTCTGAGGGCATATGCGCCCAGTTCAACGCATATGTTGCAGAACCTGTCCCAGAAAATCGCAATTTTCAGGTGCACCAGTATTGGCATGGAAAGCTATGTCAGTGGCCAGAGTGAGCAAATTGTGTACTGGCTGTTTTGGAATTGCCCTTCTCAAGTGCCAATGCTGAGAGGGCCTTTTCACAGATAACATTCTACACGGGAAGGAAAAAGCGAGCGCGCATGACCAAAGACTCACTGAAGAAGTATTGTATGGTGTACTACAATAAGTTTGATTTGGAAAAATATATTTGGACCTCATATTCACTGTTTGTGCACTGTCTATAAACCATGCTCTATCGGTGCAGAAAGCAAGCAATAATAAAAGCAAAACGTTCCATAAACACAGGAAAAACACTGTTTCTGTTGTTTTTAATGGCGCGAACATGTGCAACCACTGATAACCACTGTTTTTTTAAGGTATTGAAATCACTTGAAAACACTGAAAAAACCCCACCAGAATTTACCAAACATAGAAACTGAGAACAGGAAGGCCTAATTATAACATAAAACAACATCCTTTGACCTGGTCTAATTATACACATTGTTTAAATGTTTGTCATACAGCAGAGCTGTCACTGTTATGGAGGATTTTTGAGTCTCTTCTATGACACTCATGGCATTGGCAGTCTTGGAGCTATAGTCACACTTGTTGCATCATATCATGTCCAGGGTGGTCAGACCCTGTTGGGGGAACAACAGGGAAATCAGGGGCTTGGCCTGTCCTATGCCTCTAATTACCCAGGGCCCATCCTACTATGACTTTGCAAAGACTTCTCAGGAAGGTAGTGTGGGGGTGATTCTAATTCAGAATGCTACAACACCCAACAGCGCAATAACGGTTTATCCAACCCAGTGCTTGTCTTTGTTAATAGAAAGCATTTTAATACGCACAGAAAATTAAATACTACACACTACAGTCATAGATACAGATGTTTTGCTGTTGTAAGGCACCTGCACTTGGACCTGGTAATCTCCCTTATCCCCTCCCCTAGCACCTTCCTCTTTTACGGGTTTGAAATTTTTTATGACAGGTATTAGCACAGATGCAGTGTTACCCCCTCTATTGAGTTTGTGCACTCAGTTACTCTTATTAGCACCTATTACCCTTATCTCACCACTGTGGAGTTTCATTTGCTCTTCAGCCCGGCAGAGACCCACAGCACACATCTGGCGCTCTTTCCTTCTTCCGGAAGGAGGAGGTACACTGGCTGTGAGTGCACGCGCAATCGAGTCAAGACCACACAAGGCAGCAACAGAGGCTGCCACCCAGCAGGCTCCAGTGTCATCACAGACCCATGGCTGGTCGCAAGCTTGCTTCAGGGCGTACAATCAGTTTGGGTCCGCCACAGGGTCAAGGGTCATGGGTTGCCTCAAAGCACCCTAATCCTGGCAGCACAACTCCCTGAACTGTAGTTCAATGTCACAGTGGCCCAGACCCCTTGTGCAGAGCTTTGCAATTTCGCAGCAGCGCACTCCACTCGGGTACAACTGCACAACATTACAGCAGCACAGTCCACTTGGGCACAACTTCATGACGTCATAGTGGCACAGTTTGCTCAAGCGTAACTTCACTATATCACAGCAGCACAGTCCACTCAGGCACAACTTCACGATGTTACTGCGGTGCCGGATGCTCTTCATTTTGGGAGAGACTGTGTTCTAGTCCCCGGAACATGCAGATCACTCCCCTATGTTTTCCTGAGTGGATGGACCTTCAAGCTCTGGGGTCAGCTCCTTTTGGCTCGCCCTAGGCAGTCACACCTCCATCAGAGTTGGCATGCTCCTTTCCTCCTTGGCATGCAGTGTGGCCTCCAGGCACTTCAGGGCAAGGGACAGCTTGTCCCTTCAAGGTCAGACTACAGGTGATATCTCATTACCTCTGCAAAGCTGGCTAGCAGGCAGCCACCAGCTCCGGTTGAACAGTAGTCTTCTGAGTACTCTTCGGCCACTCCCTTCCTCAGTCAAGGAGAACTTGAAACTGGAACAACAAGTGAATCAGTTGCTTCCACTTTTATCAAGTGAAAGCAGACATGGGGGTAGGAGGTGTGAGCTTTCTGTACCTGACTATCAACAGCAACAGTGAGCAGCAAAGAGAAGAAAAAAGGATAGTCTCACCTATACGACCAGCCTCACTGCAATTCCACACTTCACCTCCACCATCTACCAAATGTCAGTGCTCAGGAAGACTAATCAGCAGCCCCTCTCAGCAAAAGGACCTTTAAATTTAAAGGGAGCCCTAGCTCCTCTTTCGCCATTTCAGTGCCTAGTTTAGGTTACCTCCTTTCAAGTCCAGGAATGTCAGCAATACAACCTCACCCATTTCAAGGGACAGGCCTAGACTTTCATGCACACACTAGATTAATGTGAACATGCGGCTAAAATCAACAAGCATTTGCAATGCAATCAGTCTTGATTTTGGGACCTTATAAGTATTTAGCCATGGAGCAGAAAGTATACAAATTTGGTGATTTGGTGTTAATGACATATTGCCCCACACCAGAACCTATTGTGTCATGAGGTATCACAACTAATGATATATCTTTTGTTGTAATCTTAGATAGTGAGGAAATAGAGCTAAAGATCATCAACATTTTAGACCTATTCATAAATGGATTAGAGACCCAATCCATTGCTTAACAACAGTGGGCTCAAAACCCCTGCTTTCCTTTTTTGCTTCAAATGGCCCCCTCTTTATACACCTATCATTAAAAACAACTTGGGTTTGATGGTACTCCCATTCTCTGAGATGTCCGCAGTAACATGCAAGCATCGTCCTTTAACTACAAGCACATCTCTGCATGCTCAATGAGTTCTCAGATTATAGGGAAATAATGGTTTCTGTTGTATTAATTAAAAATTCGATTTTACTTTACGGGAGTCAATTCCTTTCTATTTACAATTAACTATGCCCGACTGTAGAATGCTCAAGGATTGTATTGATCTCTCCGTGAGGCAATGTCCATCCATATCATCTTTGACTTTGGTGTTATCAACACAAATATCCTCCAAAGCTGCCTCTAAACTCATGTAAATGGCCTTTGCCCTGTCGTTGTTCTGTGTTTTCACTATAACAAACTAGCCTAACCAACTTCCTGAAGATGATCCAGATAGTACCACACTAGGAGATATAAAAAAAATTAAAAATAGGAAATTATATACAGAAAAAAAGTTTCAAATGTCTTCAGCCTCTCCAAATGCCATCAGGCGTTCCTGTTAACTCAATGCCAATCAAATTTACTGCATTTGACATTTGCTATGATCTCTACTGCTTTTTTTACCATTCCCTGGGCTGTGGGCTAACCTCCCTCCCTAGCCCCTGTATCCTACCAGCCAGACGCCTTCAGGGAGATTCTGGACCAGGTACATCATGCTGTTCCCCTCTTTGGATGTCCACTTGTGCTGGGTTGCATTGTTGTAAGGCTACTTTGATGTCATAGGTAGGTACTGATGTCAGAGGGACGTGGCCTGGGATGCCAAGGTGGTGGACGTGTGCTAGTAGAGCTCTGTGACCCTTCTCCAATTATCGTGTCTCATCCACCAGAATGTTGCAGGAAAGCATGTTGTGCCTACAGTAGTAAACTGGGCGGGGCTTCTCTTTCATACTCCACTACAGCAAGTCTCACAGATCAGCGCATGCTCGCTGACTCAGGCTCAACCTAAAAAGGACAGGGAAAAAATCTTTTTTCTTCCACTAAAAAACAGCGAAGTCTTGGACTTCACCTTTGGGGAATGTTAGCAGATACTTTGATGTTAAATATAACAATTGTCAGTGTTAAGCTAACTGCCTGTAAATAAGCACTGCGGTGAGGAAGTCATCATTAAAAAGATCAACATATTTAGTGTGGACGTAGAGTGTTTATCGATGTCTCTGTTTTCCCCTTCCGATTTCGTACAAGTCGTTAAACGGTTTGGAAGATGGATTATGGAGGTGGTAGAATGTCGGGGACTGGGTCCTCCTTGCTTCTGCCCTCCTGTGGTCCGGTTACGGGCACGCACAGGGCAGAAGCACGGAGTGTCCACTCACGTCGCTGTGAGGGAGGAGGGATGCAGCGGAGCTGCTGCTGTAGCAGGAGATGAGCCCGGCCAGCAGCAGCCTGTAGCAGGAAGCAGAGGGGAGGGAGGGGGAAACCCGGTGAAGGATTCTCCACTCCCCCTGCACGGAAAAAAATCACATAAAAAACGGTGGGTGATGCGAGGATCACCGCTTGAGCTGCTCTTGTAGTTGATGGGCTGGAGAATTGCTTGCTGTTTTGCTAAGGTGTGCTGGCGAAACAAATTCGCCTAAACAGGGCTGCTGGGTGCTTCTGGATTGGGTGGACGCCTACGAAGAGCGACTCTTTTCACTGGGTTTGGGGTGTGCAGACATTAGAAGGTTTGAATGAGGAAGAGTGGGGACACACGTCACTACGGAGCCCATGACAGCAGGACCCTGGCTTTCCTCTGGCTTTGATTTCATGTTTTCACCAACAGTAAGAAAAGGCAGCACGCTGAATGTTGCAGGAAAGCATGTCGTGCCTGCAGTAGTAAAACTCATTAAAGAAAGTAGTGCTTACAGACTTAAAAAGACGTACCTTGTAACAGCCGAAGTAAAGGGGCCAGTAGCTTGGGAGGTTACAAATGAAGACAAGACCTTGCTAAGGAGGGACTAACAAGCCAATTACTGAATCTGAAGCCAGCATTTACGAAGGACACAGACACAAGCCAATGAAAAATATGGGCAGAGAGTGGGCGGGGCTTCTCTTCCATACTCTACTACAGCAAGTCTTGCAGACCAACGCATGTGCGCTGACTCAGGCTCGACCTAAAAACAGGGATACCAGATGTAGCGTCCTCCCCCGCCTGGGTACTCGTAAATAAATTCGCCACACATGGAGCTTGGTATTACACGTATTTATTCCTCTGCGTATAACTGCGAACTCAACATTCTAAACATGAACTCTATTCACCACACCGAAACACTTACTTCACAGTTCTACGGAGTCCATAAGGAAGCAAAAGGACCCATTCATCACTAACTCACAAGACACTACATCTCCCTCTTGTTAAATAAAATATAAAACATTTTTTACAGATATATATATATATACATTACCACTGCTCTATAAGTCGTTGTGGACCAAATGCCCAGATCGTGTCCTCTGAGGCTGTGAAGAGAGAAGAGAAGAGAAGCGTCTATGACTGGCACTGGTGATGTAGGGACAGATGCAGTCAGGGGGCTCTTTACAGTCTCAATTGAACCAGTCTCCTCTCTGACATCAGGAACTGGCAAATAATGAGGCAGATGCCTGAACTGCAAAGAATCTCACGTAATGGACTTTCCAGGACAGTGAGCAGTCACCATGTGTCCTATACAAGTCACAACTTTGAGGGTTCAGCATCAAAGGGAGCATCAGATTTGCATTTTATCTGCTGTCGTACCAATACTCAATCTCCTTCAGTGAAAGTAATGTTATTGGCACATCAACATTTGTCAGCATATACTTTCATCTTTTGCATACGGTACAAGTAGGTTTGACGAAGTTCACCATCTGGTCCATTGTGGTAACTTGGTCGTCATGGCTCTCCCGAACATCAGCACAGTAGGACTTTCACCTGTCGTTGAATGACGAGCCGACCAGTGAGCTCGAAGAGCAGCATGGAGACCTGATTTCAGATCAATCTTCTCCAGTGAGGCAAGCTGTACGGCCTTTTTAAGTGTGCTCATAAAGCATTCGACAACACCATTTGCTCTTGGCCAAAGAGGTGTGCTTTTCTGATACTTCACATTGAGATTATTAAGAAAGACTTGACTGTTGACAGATGGGTAATTGTCGAACTTTAGAATATAAGGACCACCCCACGTTGCAAAAATGCCATCTAACTTCGTGATGACTCTTTCTTGAGTGATCTATGAGAGATCTTCTACCAATGGAAAATGGGAGTATTCTTCAATAACCACCATCAGGTGATGTCCATTGTAAAGAGGGACCAAGAAATCAACAGCGATTCTCTCCCATACATGTTTTGGTAAAACCAACATGTTCAAGGAATGTTGAGTGATTTGGGGAGATAAGCAATTGCAGAAATGACAGGCCTTCTGTTCTTTTTCAACTCTCTCGTCAAGATGAGCAAGCCAAACTTAGTCTCGGAGAGCTCTGTTTAGTGGCAACAATTCCACAATGTCCTTCATGGGCCACTTCAATTATTGTTGTTGCAGACTTTCCGGTATGACAATTCTTGGAGCTCTTAAGATAATACCTTTTTGAATAATAGACAGTTCATCTTTCACATTTTTGAACTTCTGATATTAGCTGTCACGTGTGAGAGGTCGAGTGTACTGTTTCCAGGATTGATGTGCAATAATGTCTTTTAGTATCAACATGTCACTATCTTTACTTGTTGAAGTAATAATTTGTACCAATGAAATAGCAGCAGGGGTACTGGACTTTACGATGAAGTTAATGTAGGCTTCAGCCGCTTTGGAAGGGGGTACCATGACACTGTACTGCATTCGGGAAAAGTAGTCAGCGGGGTTTTGATCTTTCCCTGGTCGGTGCATAATAGTGTAGTCATATCCCTCTAGCCGCAAACCCAAAAGTTAAATTCTAGGAGGCACCTTGGCTTTTCAATTGCCAAAGAGGGTAAGTAGTGCTTGATGATCAGTTACTAGAGTGAAAGATTTTCCACATAAGAATATGTGGAAATGTTCACAAGCCCACACCACTGCTAAACTTTCTTTCTCCAGTTGTGAGTAGGCACGTTCAGTTTGTGAAAACTTTTGCTTGGATATGCTACAATATGCCTATGAGCATTTGGGTGTCCACTGTGTTGGGAAAGGATTGCGCCCAACCCGACCTGGCTTGCGTCAACAACAACCTCTGTATGAAGCTTTCAATCAAAGTAGGCAATTTCAGTGGCATTCTCAATTGCATGCTTGATTTTCTTAAAACTTTGTTCACATTCATGTGACCAGTAAAATAAAGCATTTATTTTTGTTATGTCTCTTCAGGGGGCACTTACTGTGGCAAAGTCACATATGTATCTGGAACAGTAACTGGACATTGCAATGAATGAAAGTAACATGGTAACATCGTGTGGGGGACTGGTGGCGGACGAATCATGTACTTTAGCTGGATCCGGCGTCATACCGGTATCAGAAGAGATGTGGCCAAAGAATTTGAATTTTGTTTTGTGGAACTCACCTTTCTTAGCATTCAAAGTTAAACCTGCATCAGCAAGTAAATGACACACTTGTGTAAGAGCTTTATCATGTTCCTTTTGTGTAGCTCCGAAAACCAATATGTCATCAGTATAATTGAAAGCATTCATGATAGGTTGTATGATACATCGAATTACATCTTGACAATTTTCTGCAGCTGGTGACGCACCGAAACGGAATTGTTTATTTCTGAACAACCCAATATGGGTAGAAAAGGGGTAATGTACCTGCAATTTTCTTCGAGTTCCAATTGATGATATCCTTTGCTCAGATCAAGGCGATAGAAGACTTTGGCACCATTTAGCTGTGTGATCAGGTCAGCAATGTGAGACCAGGATATCATTGTCTTTCAATTGCCTTGTTAGCTTGACACATAGCAATTCAGATGCATACAGCTCCTTCACTGTCCTTATTGGGCTCTACCACTATGGGCGAAACTCAAGGAGTTGGACCAGAAGATCGCTCAATGATATCATGCTTTAGTAATATCTCAAGCTCTTTCTCAATAGCTTCTTGTAGATGAAATGCAAGTTGGCTACGTCTTTGAGCAACAAGACGAACTTCCTCATTGATATGTAGGTGCACTTTCATGGTCTTAAGTTTTCCCAATCCATGAAACAAGGACGGGAACTGACTTACTATTTTGTAAACAGCATTCATGTTGTAGTTCACAGATATCAGTCCCATATCAGCAGCAGTATTGAAACTGAGTAAACAGGCACTTGACGCAGTACCATGAAGTACATGAATGGGTGCTTGCACTTTTGTGTCTCATGGTTGCTACGAATGAACCTTGACTCTTTAATGGTGTCAATGCAGCCCATGTATACACTTTAGTCTATGAGAAGGGGCAATGGCGACATGTGATTGTATTTCTCCTCAGGCATAATGTTTATCGACGCACCACTGTCAATAATATAAGATATGGAGCAACCGCTTACTTTTAGTGTAATTTTCGGACAATGTCTGAATTACTTTTGTGATTTGATTTTACGCATCGACTTTTCTTTGACTCGCATTCCTCTTGGCATGCGGCCAGTCCGACATGCACACGTTTTTCTGAGGTATACATCAACATTTAGTGCTTAATTTGTAAAAAAAAAAAAACATAAGTGCCATGGCCCTCGTCAGGAGGCAACTGCAGCTTGTGACACCCATTGTCCCTGCCAGCGCTGCCAATGATTGTACCAACACGACTACTAACCATCACACTGATACAAGTATGACAATTCAGACTATTCCATTTCCCCAATGCAATAATAATGGCTTGGACAGCAGGTATTAGTAATGTTTACTCTATATTGAATGAATAAACAACGGTTATTATCCTCATCCCTAAATTAGACATAAAGCACCACCATGTGTCATAAGTCCAAGTGTTGACAATTAAGTGCCCGTGCCAAGCAACAGAAACCATCAGCTCAAATTAAGCACTGTTGACATCTCACATCTGTCTTCCCCACCGCCACTTGACAATGAAACTGCAGAACTCTTGGATGAAGATTTAGAAGACGATTGACTTTGTTTAGTGTCGATTTACCTCAGCTGATGTTGTCGCTTGCTCACTTTGCCACTGGATTCAAGCTAGCCTGACTGATGAGGGGTGTTACCCCGAAACCGGTCCCAGGATGCTTGTTTCCGGTCCAGGGAAGACATGGCTTGGCAGTTCAGGCTGGACTGTTCCCATGAGGCACAGGGTCAAGACTGATTTGCATATAGCTGTGTCTGAACTGGGGTGGCTAAGTGAGCTAAAGAATGATGATGGATTCAACCCAGATCTGTGACTGGGGGTGAGTGTTTGAAAAGTTTTAGCACTCCGTCCATCATCTCCTTGTGTTTGCTTGGTCTCATGGGCGTGCGTAGAATGTCACTTTTGGAACGTTCGGCCATCCATTTTATTTTCTTGTGTGACACACTTAGCTCTTCCTTTGCCTTGCAAACCATTACAAAATGGTTCTCCTTCCCACAACCTTTACATACTTGCCTAATGGTGGGACATCTACCTTCGTGTGGAAATGAAAATCCCCATGTAAGGCACAGCTTCTTTTTCCTTGGAGACATCCCTTTGTGTCCTTTAGCTTTGTGTTTCTGGGTACTTTTCATGTTCATGACTGGCTCACTCAGGACACCTCCGGCCTCCATGTCAGCAGCTTGTCGATCAGCACGTCTCTCATATCTAGCAGCTGTGAGAACTCACTCCAGACTAAGGGTTTCTCTCAGCATTCATCATCTGATTGAATCTGACAGACATCCATTGATAACTTGGCGACATATAGCTTCTTCATCATTGAATTCTTTGAACTTACAAAGTTTGATGAGAGTATAAAATCTCTAAACAAATTTGACGATTGTTTCACCAGCTTTCTGTCATTCCAGACTGAAAATATATTTTTCGTAATCGACATTCGGCATTGGATTGAACTTGAGATTTAACGCTTCTTTGATTTGATGGTATGTGACTTTGTCAGTTTGCGGAAGTTTCTTTATTACCAGTTTAAGACATTACCACTATGTCTCCGTGTGGTTATTGGCGCTGCATGAGGGCCCAGGTTTCTACTCAGCTTTTTTTTCTCTTCTTTCTAAACCGAAGATGCTTTTTTAAGCTCTCAACATTGGTGGAAGTGGAGGGGGGAAATCCCAGAGCTTGGTCCCAAGTACCCGGAAAGCTTTTTCGTCTCATCTGCTTAAGCGGTATTTAGGGCCGGGAAAAGAAATGAATAGCAGATGAGATGCAGCCAGTCCACGTGCTGTGCATCTCATATTAGACTAATGCATAATAATTATTTTTCCGCATCCCTGCAGATACTGTACTGTCAATTGTCACTCAAATGCATGGCGCATGGAGGGGCTGTCACAGTGAGATGAGTAAATTAAGTAAATTAGGCTGCACCGCCAGCTCTGGTACTGAGTAATAATGGGATACCATGCCATTAGTGACTCTCACTGTTGCCTTGGAGAGTGGGTTAGTGACATGAATCCTCCGAGCACAGTGGAATAATTGTGCTGGCAACTCAAATTTGCTGTTGTGGCCACCCCAGTTTGTTTAAAGTGAAACTTCTGAGTCATAAGTGTATTTTTCTCCAGCCTCTCCATTTGCCTCTAGCCATTTTTGCAGACCCAAATTGGAACCAAAAACAGAGGCAAGGGTTAACATTAGGACAGTGCTGAGTGGAAGCTGTTGGCACATTTAGGCATGGACATCAATTCACCAATATGCCTGGGGTAGCGGAATCGACTTCACATGCACTTTGACCTTGACTTTCACTCACACATACACATGCTTACATATTCAAATGCTTACACATACACACCTATTCACACATGCACACACACTCACACACACTGCCTACACACAATTCACACATACACACTCTCTTACATAAACACACTCAAAACTGCAAGCCCCCACACAACATACATACATTTAAAAACATTTTTTTTACTTACCTCAGCTGCTAGGGAAAGTCATATTCCAGCTATTTGTACTCCATTTTTATTTAACTAATAGCAAATAATGTAATATCAGTATAATAAAAAAATTGACAAAAACAAGGAGAGCGAAGCCCCCACCGCCTTCAATATGAACAAACTGATTCTTTTCCTGGCACTGATTTTGCTAATGCTGACGCTAAGGGTCGCAAAGGCAGTACCAGGGGTCACAAGGGCAGTCGCTGCCGCCACATCACGAAGGTGGGTGAGGCGGGGGAAGGAAAGGCAAGTGGGGGCGGGAGGAATAATAGTAATTTTTAAAAACTTACTTTTTTCCCCGCATCCTCCCAAATTGACGGCCGCTTCCCGCCTCGGAGCTCTCCCAGCAGTCTCTGGGAAGGCAGAGGCTGCTCACTCAATCCAGACGCTGCTCTGCTGGGAGAGCAGCATCTATATTGGGCTGAGCGGCCTGCTCATCCGCTCACACACTGCCTGTGAGCCTGAGGCATTTCTCCAACCCGGCTGTGAACACAGCTGCGTTCACAGCAAGGTTGGAGAAAAACGAAGTGCGCATGTATGTTTGGCCGGCCTAGAACGGGCGGCCAAACATACATGCGCACTTCTAAGTGCCACCACCTGACTGTCATGGCCCGGCCCTGCCCTCCACGCATGTCAAATCCAGTCAAAGAAAAATAAAATGATGTTGTTTTATTATCATTTTATTTTTCTTTGACTGGCTCTGACTAGTGGGGCGACGCTCCACCCGCCATTACGAAGGAGCCGCCCCTGCACAAGGGGCATGCCAGGAATCGCAGCAGCGAACCCTGGCAACCCCTAAATGATGTCCATGCATTTAATTTTAGCATGTGTTCAAGTTTCCTGTAAGTGTACTGCTGGCTGAATGCTTTCTTTCTGTGTTACTGTAACAGTTGTATTAGGACATATTTAGCTCACTTAAACAGCTGTGAATTAAGAATCACATCGTATTTTGTTTTATTATTTTATTATGTATTGGTATAAGGTACTGGAATAGTGCTCTGGCCAGGGTTTAGAGTTCTCTTGTTATAGGTTCAGAGCTGGCTCTTAGAAGGGAAATACTTAGGGCCTCATTACGATGTCAGTCAGAAAGCATTCCGACCGACTCCTTGTCGGAATCATTTCCGACCGATTCGGGGAGTCTGACCGACCGACGATGGTTCTGAACACCGTTCGGTCGGACTCCCAATGACTTTAATGGGAGCCTGTGTTCCGACCGACAACACAGGCTCTCATTGAAAAAAGGGGTGGTTGCGGAAAACCTTGCACCCTGTGGCAGGCACCCATGGTGCCTGCCACACTGTGCATGGTTGTAAAGAGGGGACCCATGGGTACCCCCACTGGCCCCAACAGGAGGCCTCCGGGTGAAGGGGGGCCAGCTAGGGGCCCCCGAAGTCGGCTTCTGACAGCCGTTCCGTGTCGGACGAACCAATTTGGAAAGGCTGTCCGAATCCAACATCGTAATAGCTCGCTCGGAAACGTAGTCTGTAGGGCTGTACGAGTCAGCTCTGACCGACTCGGTTTCTCCGAATGCTGCTCGAACTGAGTCGGAAAGACCGAACGATTACCTTTCATCGTAAAGGGGCGGTAGGAAATGTTTCTGAGTTGGTCGGAAACATGGGTTCCGACACGGATTCAGACAAACGGAATGCCGTCCAGAGCCTTTCTGACCGACATTGGGATGAGGCCCTCAATGCGTGCTCACATTTTGTGCCTCAAAACCAGCAGTAAGCATTTTTTTTAATTCTGATTTTTAGAACAGTCCCACATTAAAATATACAGCAGATGCCCCTCCTCTAAATTCTCCTTGTATTTAAAGTACAGTTCAGGAATAGTTAAGCAGCATGACAGAAAACTGTCATAAATGACCTCTTCAACTTGCTTTGACTGTGTAGTCAAGTATCATTTAGAAATAATAACTACATCCCCCAGAATGCAACATGCTGTGGGCTAAAAAAAAAAACCACAACTGGCTGGAAATGTCACACATGATGGGGTAAAGTTAAAAAGTAGGCATCACAGCAGTTCCTATGACTTATTATTAATTGATAACATCATAGAACATTTCACCTCTTTAGGATAAAAGTGATGTGGACATGCCCTGTCCTTGGATTGTGCTAAGAATAGAAAATAATTAAATTGACAGAGTATGATACATTGAACTTTACAGGCCTAAATAATTGTCAAAAAAGAAATCAGTAGAAAAAATGCATATTTAAAATTCCAGTGGTGTGACTATGGGGAGCATCATTCATCTGAAATACTTGTTAATAATATAGTTTTTTTGGGGGGGGGGGGCAGTCAGAGATTGGTGTGAGGCCATGAAATGGCTTCCAAGTGGTTGTTTGAAGTGTAAGTACCCCTTTGGCCTAAATTGGCTTTTTAACCTATACCAACTTGTATTCTGGCAGTTGCCGGTGCCATCGCAATCCACTCGCCATTTCCAGAATTCAAGAGGTACTTTCATGATAGAAAAGGGACATAGGTTATTTATCTTCCAAAGGGACAGAGGTTATTTATCTTACATCAGTACTTGAGGCGCATTGCAACAGTTTTAATGTCATTTGTAGATCACAATACTGCACATGAGGCAGTAATAACTGAAATTTATCTCATGAAACGGACATGAGTGTTTTGTTCAACCTGTGACAAAGTGATACACAAAGTGCATTGAAAATATCACACATAACCACACTGAACCCATGGAAATGTCACATATGAGTAAACCAAAAAGTTGGCAGCTATTGAGTTGCAGATTTCGCCTTGTAAAAACTGCATCTTCCGAGTGAGAAAATGTGTTTGGATAGGTAGAAGATCGCATGCATAACACAAAAGGTTTAAAAAAGAAACCTCTTCCTTATCAGAATCGAGTGTTTTTGTCAGATGTGTGAAAACTATATCACATTTACCCAAGAGCAAACAACCATCTGGTTGCAGATTTGGTATCTGAAGCAGTCGATCCCAGACTTTACTAGGCACTTCATAATAAACAGAATCACAAAAGTCAAGCCCACAATGCAAAAAGGCATAATAGCAGGACTTTGAGTCTATTAAGACATGCAAATTGTTCACAATTGTATGAGTGGAACTCGTTCCCTTAAACTGGTCCAAGGTTTCTGTCCTAAATGTTAGGGGGATTTTAAATCACCAAAATCTCTTACTTTGAACAGTTCAACATACGCCAATTTGTATTAATCAAACACGTGACACCCCAGTTCGATCAACCGCTGAGTTTCTGAACACTCAACTACATTCTAATACATGCTGTAGTGAGCCACTGGGCCACTATGACCCGTCCCCATGATCTGGAACTGTTGCACCACAACCCTCAAGGTCCGAGGGTATACATAAAAGAGCGTAAGACCACTCCATCACAGCGCTGACAATGGGAACCAATTTCACCTGTGACAAAGTGTTACAGATCAATAAGAAAGCAAAACAGCGACTTTAAAATTCAAAATTAATATGGAGTAATGAGGATACAGCCTTGGTATCCATAACACACCGCTGCATATATGCCAACATTTTAGAAGAGGGAAGCGGGAGATTTTAAAGAAATAATCGAGAGAATGTATTTCTCCCACTGACTTCTATTGAAGGAGAGGCAATTTCAGGCGGGAGACAGCCAAAATAAAGCCATTTTTGGCTTAAAAATCGGGAACTTCCTGTGTGAATCGGGTCTATTGGCATGTATGCCACTGTCAGAAGGAATCTGACAGCCAGAGACTTATACGAACAGGCACACATGGTTTTACGCACACTGACCATAGACCTGTGTGCCGTGTGTTGACTTAGGCCCTCACCACCAGGGTCAGATTGGTAAGACGGGTACTCCGGCAATGAACTATGGGCCGGTATCTGAGTTCCCTAGTCAAAAAGGAAGATCATCCTGGAGTCATTCTGAAGTCATTTGATGACTTCAGCTGAGCTATTCCTGTAATTATCTGGGGAAGTCATCCCAAGCCATCCTGAACTATGCCTATAGGAAGAATAATTTAAATGAGATGACTCTATAGAGTCATCACAAACACTACTCTAGGATAGTGTTCTGATGACTTCCACTGGCAGGGAGTGATTACCTTTTACAACTCCACCGAATACTAATTGACAACTTCAGGATGAGTGAGAATTACTCCAGGATGGGCTCTAGACAATTTAAGGATGACTGTGGATTACTTTAGGATGATTCTACAACAATTTCAGGATGACTGTTGATTATTCCTGGATGATCCTATAACCGCTTCAGGATGGAAGTTGATTACTCTGGAATGATCCCATGACATTTTCAGGATGAGTGTGGATTATTCCTGGATGATCCTATGACCGCTTCAGGATGGCTATTGATTACTTTAGAATGGCCCCATGACATTTTCAGTATGAGTGTAGATTACTCTAGGATGATTTAATGACAACTCAAAAATGAGCATGGATTACTCAGGATTATTTAAGGACAACTACAGAATGAGTGTGGATTACTAAATGATGACTACATAAGGACTTTCAGATGATTGTGAAATACTCTTGGATGATTTTAAGCCAATTGAAGGCCAAGTGTAGATTACTCCCAGATGATTTAATAAATAATATAGAATGCCTGTGGATCACTAATAAATCATTACGGGTTGGATTACACCTTGACAATTCCATGTTAGGAGCACGTTAGCCGACTGCCAGTATTGCCTTGCAGGGTCCCACTAGTAGCTTAGGAATATGGATTTGCTGGTAGGAAAACATTTGGAGGACCACCTCCTCAATGTACTTTCCTGTCGAAAACAGGCAACTTGGATGTAATATGTCTTTTTTACACAATACCAAGATTTTTTTGCAATGCCACGAGTTCTAAAGTAAGGCCCAGATTTACAAAACTGTCGCTGAACGAAGTGCGGCACCCTAATTGGATGTGTTGCATAACAGGGAGAGAGTAGGAAAGTGTCATGTCTATCCCTCTCACTAGCACCACTGCACCATTAGGCAGCCGAGAGCCATGCACACACATTGGCACTATAATGTAATGTCTGCGAGAGTCTAGCTTAGGTTTTGTAATGGAAGGGTACCCTTCCGTTACCCAAAAAATACTATGTCTAGACAAACGTGAAACTTTTCCCATTTCGGATGAGTGTTGTACCAAATACCAATTTGCTCTGGTTTGCAATTCCTGAAAAGGATTTTGATTCAGGTCTGCATTATAAAACTCAAGCAAACCAGACAACACTTCTATAAATCTAGCCCTAATAATCAGATTAATTTTCTCCTGCTTTGGAAAGATTACTTTTTAAACTCTACAGTGAGAGGTAGACACTTGTATAAAATAAATCAGAGAATTGCTATTTTTGGCTAGGTTTGTGCTGCAGAAATACCACAAGCACCTTCATACAAAGAAGTGGTCTGCAACAATGTTATACCTTTGCATTCAGATAAGCTTAACGTGTGCCGCTACTCCCATACTCCGGACTCACTGGGATTTGCCTTATTTTGAGGTACAGAGCATTATCTGAAGCTGTTTGACATGGTGACCATTTGCAAAAGACTAAACAAAACAGTGGTTAAAGGAAAAATGATCAAAAGGGATGTGTCAACATGTAATTTTATTTATCTAAAGCACATATTTGTCCCCATAGGGGCCAGGATACCAAACAAGAGAAAAAGTCCAGCAAAAAAAAAATCCAGGGAAAAAAGGACAGACTACTGCAACAAGAACAAATGGCTTAACGAAAACCAGGAACTTCGTGGTTTGATTCTAGATTCTGAGTTTTCCTTAATCCTCTTCTGGCATTGCAAATCTTTATAGCCAGCTTCCTTCTCATACTGCTGTTGTCCAGTGATGGCCAGCCGTTGGCACTGCACACAGACTTCATAAACTCTGGAAAAACAAAATAACATACATCAGTATCATGCTACCACCACTATTTTTGGTTTTTAATAGGGCTGGGCTGCCTATAAAAAGTTCCAATTCCATTATTTCATACAGTGTGCCAGATGAGATATGGTTAGGGTTACAGGGTTCCTAAGTGTAACATTAAGGGCACTTGGTCAAAGAGGCACAGGTGAGAGCAAAGCATTGATGAAGAGGGGGGCAGAAGGTGAAGAAAGAAAAAGTTCCTTTATGAACTTAAGAGTGAAGCAGCAAGTTGTGGATTCAGGAAATCTGTTGGAGTTTCAGGAAGAGGACAGAAATGTCCACCTTCAACAAAGGTCTTAACTTTTGTGCGATGAGACCCCTGATGATAAAAACTTGAGTCCCCTCCAAAACTTCATATAACACTTAGGGCAGCAGGAGTGGGCATGGCTAAGAGCAGGGGTACTTTTCTGTAGCTCAAAATCTGCACTAAATGTGAGAATTATAAAAGAGCAAACGTGACTGACAACAGAAATTGAACACAAAGCACCACCACATAACTGGTGTTTAGCCCCTGGTCCCTAATGACAGTTCTAGCCCCAAGTAGCAGTCTGTCTTCTCTGCCTCTTTCACCCTTTTGAAATGCTGGGGTACTTGGAAGAAAGACTGTACCAATGTAGAGGCATTGAAACAAACATGTGCCATAGTCATGTTCACTAGATGCTGTCATGCTTCCTCTGCAAACAGAAAGTAATCAGTGCCAGATTTCTTTACAAAACCATCATGGAGGCAGCCACGGTGAGTCTGAACTCTACTTGCAATATTCATATTTGGAAAACCGTCTCAGAAACTAGCATAGTGACCAGAAATCAAAATAGGAGCTTACAACCAAGTGCTAGGACCAGGACCAACTGATCTAATTATTAGGAGAGTTGATCAGGTCTAAATAAAAGCTGCGAGCACAGTATATTTTATAAGTGCAGTTTGCTATCACCCATTCATCCAGTTTAAGCCCCTCACCTGGACCTACAGATTTAGAAATGAAATCCCAACTGAAGGCTTTGCGCCAGATTTGCATGCCATTTGTAGCACAAACTCAGCACAAACTGTTAAGAAATTACAAGCCACCCCCATTGCTCTTATTGTTCTTTTGCAGACTGCTGTTAAGTAATAATGGAGTCATCATACAATTATATGATACAACACCACATATGCAAACATAACTTAACACAATGTATAATAATGCATTTTCACAATCCAAGATTGACTGAATGTTAATTTGAACATTTGTAATATCTTACCAAATAATGCATCAACCTTCTCCTCATCAAGGACAGCTGTTCCAGCACGAGCCTTTGTTACACCTTTTGCAGATGCAAGTTCTTTAGGAGAAAAAATTATTTCACTGATACCATTGAGAAGAAAACCTGCACTGTCCCGAGCTGCCTTGGCTTCCTCCAAGAGTTTGTGCAATTTTCTCTTTGGAACGAGTACATCTCTGAACCGTGAAGAATCATTTGAGTCCTTTACCAACTGCTGCATATCAGTCTGCAAAATAACACAACTATTAACTATTTGCCATCATGTTAGGTTACATACAAAAAAATATATATAGGAAGAGAGTGGTTTTTTGATTTTGATTTGCTATCTATTCATGGCTAACAATGTAATATTTGCTAGGTTAGCTAGAGGAGTATAAAGCAGCCATATTTAAAAACATTGCATGCAGAAAGATTTCAAAGTCCTCATGCAGGAAATCTACAAGGTTTGTCCTATATAAACTTTAACTGTGCTAAAAGAGTGGCAAAGAAAAGAAGTACCTTTTGTACAGTGAATGATCGACTGCATATTTTTGATGCTGTTGTATCTGTTAAGTTCCTTGAATTGGTCAAAGCAGACAGGGCAGCTTGCAAATACTGTATAGCCAACTCCCTATTGCAAGTGCCTTGCAACTGTGCTATAATCAAATAAATACAGTTGTTAAAGGCAGCAGATAATAAATACAATATACACATAACAAGCATACTTTTTGGCAATGCATGTGTTTGGATGGAAAAAAAGGATTATTAATGGGAATTTGTTGCAGTTTACGTGGAAAGGTAGAATATCAAGCACGCACCTTTTAAGTGTTCGTTTTCGGCTTGTAACCGTACACACTCCTCATTCAAACGGGAACCAGGGCCAACAGAAAAGCTTTCATTTTGATTAATTATGGACAAGGAGTTATATACCATTTCCTTAGAGAGAAAGCAAATCATAATTAGGTCATACAAGTGGAAATGCAATTTCCTATGTACCTTTAAAAAAACAAAATTACCTCAGTGTTGAATGATGGACTTTCCTCCGTCATCAAATGAAATGATTCTTCATTGTCCTGAGGGGGAAAAAAAAGAAAAGCAACCATTAGGCTATCATTTATACTGATCATGTCAAACAGTTTTCCATTTGTTTACTCACATTTTAATAGGTATGTATATGTGCCCTATTGTTGAGGAAATGAATGCACCATATTAATTCAATGTTTTAATAAGTATCAAGGCTTTTTGCAGAGATAACCGGTAGAAGTTATGTGGTTTTGGCAGCAAAAGGCATGTTACGTTCACCAAGGAAAAAAGGCTGGCATACAGGCTTAACAATATGCAAATGTGTATAATGGCAGCACTCATTTAGCTCTGCTTACATTATGGTCACAGTTTTCGTTGCTTGCAAACGGGTCATCATGGCAAGGGGTATGGTTCACATCCACAGGCGTTGCTGTAGATGGAAAGTCACTGTAGGCCGGGCTGTGTGACTGCGAGCCGTGAGCTGCAAAACCTTGTGGTGTCAAACTATGTGGTGCCAAGTGTACCATCATTTTGGGATCTTGTTTGCCGGGTCTAGTAGGTGTTACTCCATTGCTCGAAACAGCCAGCTCTTGTGTAGGAAATAGTTTTTTGGGTATTAACTGGTGTGGTGGTGAAAGGGAGGCATGTTTTTGTCCTTGATATTTGGATTTAAGTGGGGACTCCAAGACAAGTTCATTTTCACGTTCTACTGCGTCATATTTACTTGTAGATTTTGGATGAAGGACACTAGCCATCCCTGCTAAAAGGGCCAGGTTTTCAAGTTTCTGCAAATTCATCCGCGAACTCGCATCACCAGGCTGAGAAGCCGTGTTTCGGCATGAGTATGGTTAGCAACTCTTATATAATCCTGCCCACTCTGCTTGGCTTTTTTGTCCTTGCATCTTTTCTCTGCAATTTCTTCCTCTTGGAGTTCACGTAACACCCTCTTAAGTCTTCCAGCGCTTCCCCGATTGCCACAGTCCATTATCAACTGCTTTTCCTCCTGTGCCCTTTGAAGTAACACCTGTTTTATATAAATAAACGGGTATTGATATTAAAGGACAAATGTACAATCTATCCATAACAAAGTAGGTTTTCCTTATTAGACAGTACACATTGTAAGCCTGAACTTGAACCTCCTGAAAAAGTTGCCTAAATAAAATAGTTTATCCACAAATGGCTGCCTTATAGTAGTGCCACGAGCTAAACGTTCCAGCCCTTTTCATAAGTGGTACATTTGTCTCTGGAGAGAAATGCAAGGCATATGTGAGGACATGCATGTTAATTTTTACTGACCATTATTGGATTAACTTATTCCCAAATGTAGGATTTTACTGAATCATGTTGGTAATTAGTACCATTATCCTGCAGTTGCAATCTTAATATAAAAGTTTACTTATTGTGCTTACCAGATGATTGGAAAAGAATCATAGCTTTAAAATCTCTCTATTCGGTGATTGGCCGACCAGTTTCATCTATATTTTCGACCAGCCATTTACAAAGAACTTCACCGGGATTGTCCAAAAGCAGAAAGTCTCCATCTTTTCTAACACACAGAGCGATCGCAAGCGAAAAATAGGACGTTGAATGAAACCATGATTATGTCCTGCTAGATATAAAAAACAGGAATTAGTTTGTGACTGGTTTAAGTTTCAGAGGTATAATACAAAGCATATCAAACTGATTCACAGATTATTTAATTGGAGAAAAGCATCACAAAAAGTACACTGACCTGGTGCAATTTATAACTAATATGCGTAGATTTTGGACTACAAAGAAGTGTTTAGGCATCCACTGAAGGCCATTGAGGAAATTGCATAATTATCCAGTTTTTAAAAAACAAAAATGTTATTTTACAGAGTTTTATATAGCGCGAACTTGATCCGAATCGGGTATCAGAGCGCTTTACATAGTACCAGTTGCATTACATGAGGACACATTCTTTTTTTTTGTTAGGCACGGGGACATTAAGTGATTTGCCCAGAATCACAGGATGTTCAGCGTCATTGCCGAGACTCAAACCCAGTTCCCCAGATTCGAGGTCGACCGCCCTAGCCGTTAGGTGCTAAAGGGATTACATTCATATGATATAATGATAGGCAGATCCCTATGGAGCTGCAATAATTTGACTCATTGCCATCATGCATAAAGCCATGAAATTGGCGTTGCATGGTAGCGCAATACAGCTGTACACACCATTAACCATGCCCCATCTCATCCATTCTATCACATGCTTTAACGGTAGAAAGTGACCACTGTGAGCCCCATAGGACTACGGGAAGACTTCTGATGCTGTTT